>WKFP01013720.1:259149-302953 GCA_011057875.1 Pterocles orientalis
TTTTTTTTTTTTTTTTTTTTTAAATCAGGACATTCCTAACCCAGCTGCCTCTGATGACTGCTGTTATGGGAACATTACATAAAACACAGAAGTCCCTAACCTTTAGACCTTTGCTGATCCAGGATAAGATGTTAAACCCCACCAAAAAGAAACCCAAACCCCCAAAACAAAGCCCACAAAAAAGCAGGCACAGCCAATTTCCAATATGCTTGTGTTAGGTATCCTAGTAAGATTCTTTGCTCTGTAAGGGAATTGTCCCTTCTTGCAGTAATTAGGTCCCAGTTGATTTGCCCTGTTCTCTTTCACAGAATGTATTGCATTATTACCACTTGGAAGACAGCAAAGCCCTGTGCTATGGTCACATTTCTCTAACAAATGAAAAAGCTTGTAATTTTTTGGATGGAGCTGCTGAAGAGAACTTGTGTTGACACACCACAAAGTGCATTATAGATTAGGAATTGATAAGATATAACACCTCCCCTTCATTAGGAGGCTCCCTGATTCTAGAGCCTTATTACTGCAAATGCAATGTCTTTCCATCAGAACAGGCATGTGTTAAGTAAAGTTGAAGAAGCACAAGAGACTTATTTAAGGAGTCTCCACATCCTCTTTAAATGGGAATTGCTCTTTACAACCAACTCCAGTACACCAGAGTGATTGTTTAGATCTCAAAGGGGCAGAGGCCTCATACCTGTGGCTGTGATGCATGCTTTAGAGGAAGGAGAGACGTCAGACTTGCCCTTCTGTCTACCATTCTTATTCACTAGCTCAAGGCAGCCCCTGATCAGTATGTACATTGTACTTCAGGGGCACGAAGCTCTTGACGAGAGAAGGAGGCTGAGGGACTCTCGCAGGTGCTCTGAGTCACCCTGCTTTCCCAGGCTGGAGGTGCCTAAATACGTGCTCTGGTGATGAGCAGACACAGGAGCGACCAACTCCATGAAAATGAGGCTCCTTTTTTCTCTTACTCAAAAAGGTCTTTAGGATGAGGGACCAATTTGCAGTTCTGGTGTGGATTCAAGTAGACAGCTTACTTGTATCGGTCAATGCCTGAAGACTCCCTTTGTGTGAAAAGGAGTAGAAGGGAAGTCATTCTGGGGTTGCCTGTTTCCCCCACCCATCTTGACCACAGCAGCGCCATAGAAGGGCTCATCTCCTTAGGGAGGTGAACCTCCCAAGACACATGGAGCAATCAAGAATGGGAGGAGAAATAAACAAGCATATGAAGCTCCAGCATGAAAGGTGAATATTCTGTTGACATTTTCTGTCTATCTTAAAGGTGGTGTAAAAAAAGTTATAGGTTAACATTCTCCTCCAAACAGCTTTGCCCACTAGGTCATGTTGCTCAGTAAATCCTATTAGGTTATTTTTGACTAGTGTGGGAGACTCTTAATATGTTGGAACTGAAACAGGACATGGCTTTGCAATCGGTTCTGAGAACCTTATATTTCAGTTGATCTGCAACACTTTTATGGAGAGATTGGGTAACATTTCATCATTTTGGCCTGTGAGCCAAGTCAGCTTCCAGTTTCTACTGATACACATTTCTACCTCTTGTATCTTGTTGTCCCCTAAGTGACTATTTATTGGCGTAAAAGGGTGCAATGTTAGATTGGTTAAGGAACTATTGAATTTTCCTCCTAAGCAATTCCAAGTACACAGGAAGAACAGATAATCATTAGAGAGCAAGCTGACTTTCACTAAAGGTGAATTAGATATGTTATGGCCACAGATTCACCAAGTAGAGCGGTATAAATGCCACTGAGTTCTCTGTTACCACCAGTGTGAACTAACAAAACCAAGCAAAATCCTCAGGTAAAAAGCTCATTAGAAACTTCACATGACATATGCTGGTATGCCTTCTAAGTGAAGAAGTTTGCAAATAAAATAAAACCATCCTTAAACCTGTATGGAAAACTGTTTCATGTTCTCTCCATAACTATTTAGACATTTGAAAAGAAGGAACTCTGTCTTACTCTGACTTAGCTTAGAAGAATTTGTGGTTTTGTTTTTCCCTTTCTTCCAGCCTTTTGAGACTATTTCACAAGACCTTTTGCATGGTAAGACCCTGGGGAAACATACACTCCAAGGAGTCTGTACCTGGGCAAGTTCCTGGTGCTAATTAGATGTGGGTGCCTTACTGCCACTGCAGAGGAGTACACACATACCGTGTTCACAGCTCTTGGTGTGTCGCTTCTTCCTGTGCGCTGCAGAAGTCAAGCTGCAGTGCTCACAGAATTAATCACGTCTAACATTTACCAGTCCATGTCAGAAATTATTGCAACAAATATCTGTTAATATGCAAATGAGGCCTCTATTGCTTCAAGCATCATCCTGTAATTACTCAGCTGTTTCTCAAGTGTGATTTATTGAATCAGCAATTTATGAAGATGGAGTGGCATAACCTAATTTAGTTGTGTAGCTTCGTCAATGGTTAAGGGGTAGAAATATGCTTCCTGTCACTTTCATGATAGTATTTGTTAGCGCTGGAAGTTGATACGGGTCATTTAATTCATCTATGCTATTTCATTTACAGCATATTTTGGAATCAGCAACTCCTCAACAAGCTTGTCTCCCAAATGTTTCCTGCAGTATTCCCGCTCACGGCTTGAGCATTTAGCTTAAAGACAAGCTCTGAGAAAACAGCAACAGCTGGTGCTAAGCAAAAAGTAAACGGCTAGATTAATAGAGTAATACCAATATTTAGTAATTAGTGAGGAACTGACTGCATTCCTTGTTATTGTGCCATTGCTTAACACAAAGTTAAATGAAAACATACAATTCTAGAGGCTGAAGCAACACACGTGAAAATCAAAATAATGATTCACTGCAATTTTGTTCATGACCAATAATATGCTGGGGATCTGAGCATTGAAGCCAATCACAGATAATGTTAAACAGTCATAGAAAATGCATAATATACACAGCTTTAATTCTATTCTTGCAGTTACTCTGCACTGCTGAAAATCATAGAAGTACGAATGGTGGGGGAATGCAGATTGGACTGAAATTCATTGTATGAACATTCATATGCGTATATTTTTAAATCACAAAGGTTCTTTTATTTTCATGAGATTGTTCTGTACTTGAATCCTTTTTTATCACTTCAGTGTTCCAGTTTCTGCTCCAGATGTCAGCAGAAATTATTTTTTTTCCACAGTTTCTCCACTTACCCCTTACTTCAAATTTTTTGCTTTGTAAGTTAAGTCACTATCTTGATTTTTTGTGGTGTAGGTTTGGCAAATCTGTCTGTAAATGAAACTCTTCAGGGAAGGATGGCCTCAGAGTATTCTCTCGTGGTATTGATGACGTTATAAACAGGAAAACCAGACCTTCTAAAGGAAATCTATGGATATGCCATCAGTTTTTTCTACCCAAAGTTCTGAGAGCAAGAGTCTTCGTGTTTGTCTGCAAGTGACTACCACAACATACAGGGCACAGCCAGCAGAAGCAAATACACTTAAACTTAAAGAAATTTGTCACTGTAAGACCTGCATACACAGGATTAAGTTTGAACAACAAATTTCTTCATTATTTCCCCCATCCTTTACTTGTTCATTGCAAGACCTGGGCCTTTGATTTACATGAGATCAGTTATAGCCTAAAAGATTGTTCAATAGAAGAAAAGATGGTGGAATCCGACAATTTCACTAGACTATTCATTTAAACCTTACATAATTTTAAGAAGGTATAAATAAATGTGACCACGACAAATGAATTCTGTTATTACTAAAGAAAACCTGAAGTTCTGAAAAGGTACTTGAAGCTTAGACAACTAGGTAGCATCCAGCATTTCAGACCTCAGGCCAGGGAAATGATTATTCTTTTCTTTCTGATAAAATATTTTAAAACCTCTGACTGTGCAGGCAGCAGAAACACATTATTATACATGACAAAGAGCTCTCTTTTCAAAACATATTGTTAAATCACCGGCTGAGTTTGGTATCGAGTTCTAATGTGTGGGAATCATGACAGCCAACTGCTCAGCTGTGTGCAGCGGGTGCTATCCCCTCACAAAAGGTCAGGGAAAGATTACAGGATGCCAGTTACTAATACACATCTGAAGCAGTGACCCTTACAGGGTCATCAAAACTGCAATGGTCTGTTGACAAGTGTTTTCTTTTCTAAACCAGGTGCTGACACTCAGGTTTCTGTCATGACACAAGAATAGTACAAGATGGCATCAGAAACTCAGGTCCTCTATTTTCCTTCTTGTAATTACCGTCCAAGGAGAAAACAGCCTTTACTGATGCCACAAACAGTAATTATTTCTGGTTTTCGTACAAGGGTGACAGTGAAAAATGAGGGACAAGGAATTTCCTCAGAAATGTTTCTTCTCTTAGAAAGATTTTTTCCTTAATCGAACTGAATGTGGTCGTCTGGCAACCACAACTTAAGTATCTTTTCATTATGTGATGCTTTGTAGTAGCAACATAGCACTTTTATTGTCAGTATTGAGGAAGGTGGGTAGTGGAAGAGAAATTGAGACGTGCTGGGGGAGCTGAGCAACTGGCTAATGGGCCAGACAGTCTCAGGGATATATGAAAAGTTGATCTGAGACTGAAACTGAGACAGGAAATCTCCCAAATGCTCTTAGAAACCCATTCTCCCCTCCAGTTTTTCTCCGACCTTTCACTCCTCTGAGTATTTTCTCCTGTCCTTTCCTGATGACTAGGAGAGTGGCGGATCAGAGCACGGATATTAAGAGAAGCAGATCCCTAACAGGCTCCTCAATCTCGCACACCTCACCACCTTCTTACTCGTTTCACATGTTGTGCTTTACCAAATTACAGTGCCAGTGGGAGTGAAAGGACTGGCCTGCATGAGCTTAGTTCAAATGAGAAGTCATGCCATTAGAACATTCACCAGTTGAGTTCCTAAAAGAAGTACAGAGGTGCCAGCTGAGCCTTCACAATTTCCTTCATGGAGTGTCAGTGAGAAGGAGGGGATTGGCAACAAGGAAGGTTTCACTTTATTCAGTCTTTTCTCATTTATCTCCAGTTCCCCAGATGATCTGGTCCTGTGGGCACTGCTGACAACCTGTTTTGCCAATTGACGGGGATAGCATAGAGGACACAGACACACAAAAAAAAAGAGTAAACTTATTTTTACTTTTGTCCAAAATGACAAAATAATAAGGAAAAATAAAAAAAAAAATAAATAAAGCAAGATAAGGTAAAGCAGCAAGACAACAAGCAAACTACTATAGCAAGCACAAAAATAAGGTAATGCACCTAATCATTACTACATAGAGTTAGCGATAGTGATTAAGAAAGATATATCACCAATTGCCCTATATTGCCATCATCCAGATCCTCAGACACTGGGAAGCCTGTTTACAGCAAAGGATTTAGAGAACTCATCCCGGCAATTGGGAAATCTCTATACAGTCTGTCCACTTTATAGAGGAGGCTTCTAAATTTCCCTGCAAATGATCCCTGCTTTTATGCAGTTAAATAAACAACTTTCTATCTTAAGCTGTGAAAAACACCTGGTGTAGTTTTTTTTGCTTGTTAACTTTTTCCCACACTTGGCTGGAAGCCGAGAAAAAGTTAAGAAGAAGTAAAGGTATCTGGTTATCTTTGATTATGCGTCTCTAAACAAAGCCCCTCACCGCCCTGCCACGTTCTGTCACGTAGAGGTCTGTTTGAAGGTTTGAGACAGGTGTATCTCTCTTTGGCAAGTGGGGCTGCTGTTACACAATTGTCTTACAGAAAGCGTTACAGCAGTGCTCTATAAGCGTTACAACAAAAGCTTTTATAAATTGGCATGTATTCATAGGGTAATACATTGCATATGTGACCAATATTATACATATTAGGTATATTATTAGGTTGTGGGGTTCACCTAGAGGTCAACTTTTGTTCAGGACCTCACTGCTCAGGCCCTAGTATTTCACAACCCCTGAGGGACTTGCTTTTGGGTGGAAAGAGACAGACAGACAGCAAAATAATGCTGAGATCTCCTCCAGCTCCAGCATCCACTGCTCAGTTAAGCTCCTTCTCTCGTCTGCCTGTAAAGTGGGATCCACCAGCACCCACACATGCAAATATCTGGGCTTAGCTCCGGCACTGCCAGGGAGGAGGAAACACCACCAATTGCAAGCAGAGGGGCCGAGGTACTGCTTCAGCCCTCCTCACATAAGCTGGTTGGGCAGGGGGGAGCTCGGCCATGGGAACTGTGGAACAGGACGACAAGCATGGGGCTAACCTTGCTATGTGTTACTGTGCGCTGTGTCAGCATCTAATAATTTTGGCACCCTGCAGTAGAGTGGACAATTCAAATTGTGATATTCCTACAATTCCTACAATACTTTTGCCTGTTAGTATTCTGTTCCTAGTTTTGGCACTGGCTTGCCTTGGGAAAATTACACAATCTTTATGCTTCGTTTTCCTCCATCAGGAAGCTAATATAATTCTGGAATTACATTACATTTCAGTGCTACAGGGACATAATATGTCAAATCTTGAAGCAGAACACCTGCCTCCAAGCAGAACAGTTCTGTGTATAGTAAGCCTTATCTGTTAGCATTTACTGCCTCAGACATCATGCCCCTCAAACATAGCTCCTCTGCTACAGGACACAAATAGCCAACTTAGATGTCTTTGTACCTACAGTCATTAACCTTTCAACCTTTTTGATTCACAAGTAGATCAAATTGAGTGTTCAATGCTGCAGAGGACACAGGCAGGCCCTAAGATTTGCAAGACTTGCTCTATGCTCATGAATGAGAGAAGGCAACCAGGTCTGGAATTATGTCCTCCAGGGTCAGTTTACTTACATAAAACCACAAAAACCACAGCAGAATTATGTTACTGGGGTTTTATTGAAGATAAACTGGCAAGACCTAATGTGAAACCTTAGGATATGAAGTCTCACTGGATGTCCTTTGTTAAAGTCATAACACTCAAGACAACACAATTTCTGCTTGCGTTACAGTCTCTCCTTTAAATCTTAATCTCAGCTTTTTCACAAATTGAATGGCTGTTAGGCCAAATGTGCTATAGCAGGGCTACTTGTACCCAAACAGCAAGACAATAGTTTCTAAATTTCTTTAAGCTACCTCGTCAGAGTACCAACAGCACAATGATGGACAGTACTTATTTTAACACAAAATAAAATCATTGCTTTACTTGCTTAGAACGCCTTTAAGTGTCCTGTACGTGAAACTGAGAAGTTCTGGGCTTGCAGTCTCCTATACAGTGAGGCAGACATACCACTGGTATGAGGGCGTCTACCTCTTTAGGAAACCAGTGGTGAAAGAATTTGGTTCCCACCATCAAACCTGTAGGCTGTTCATCCTTTTGAACCCATCTGAATGGGTCTCCTGTTACCCTAAAGAATTTGGCAGTAACTTGAGACTACTCTAAACACACAAAGAGCTGTTTGTTGGCAGCTGAGGAGTTTACATTGCAGATGACTCCTTTTGCATGGACAATACTTTGATTTTGGTCACACCCAATAAAAATCCAGAGGCACTTCAAAAGGGTTACTCTAAGGATATCCCCTTATATATCCTTACAACTGGGAAGTGGTTTCTCTCTGTGTTCTGTTCACTTAAATATCTCATATTTTTTTATTAGGCTATCAGTAGGCAGGAAGTATCAGGGAAGGAAAAGGAGAGCTATGAATTCATTGTTCCTGAGAAAAAGACTTTTAGTTTTAGTTTAGAAATGATTCAGTTCTGCCATGGGATCAATGTCCTATACAGATGGACTGTGCAGGTCTGGAAAAATACTCTGCAAGGAGAGCTTTTGAATAACCCAAATTAGACTCAAATATGCAGGCTGCCACAAATGGCAAATTAAGAAAACAAAGGGTAATACCACATTCAACTAATGAGAACCCTAGAGTAGTGAATACAACCAATTTAAACCAAGAAGTCAATGGCAGTCACAGTTTTAATAATTCTGGAGACATGTAAATATTGCACAGAAAACATCTTCAGGAACTTGTCTTTTGCTGTAAAAAGTGGAAGCCAAAGAAAAAGCCCACTTTTCTCAGTAACAAGGAGAAGTAATAACAACCCATTCCACTTTTAAAGTAACATAACAGGGAAATTTGCCAACTTCACTTCAGAAATAGGGAAGTAGAGAAAATTATGTTACATTACACCAACACATGTGAATCACGGCCAAAATTATAACCCCAAAGAGAAGAAAAGAGGAGAATTTACTTCCTAAACACTCTCTGAAATGATTCCTTGTCTTTCCAAGGTCAACTTTAAGCAGTGAAAGCAGAATACAGAAATCTTCAAAATGTCCCATACCTCAGGCATCGCTTCTGGGTGTGTGGAGTACCTGGAAGATACTACTACTTTGCATCAGCATCTTGCGACTCTACTAAGCTGAACACTAAGCAGTGAAGTAAAGGATCAGGTCCTCGGGATCTAAGATTCAATATTTCAAGCCTCTTGCCAAATCCAGAATTAACTGTATGTTATTAATTACTGTATAAGGTTTTCATAAGATACTAAATCCATAAGCAAAGGAGACAATATTTGACAGCTATTGAGGGATGATTTCTCATTTTACCCCTTCTCTTTTGCATCATTGCCATATTTCAAACTGTATTAATTTTTTACTGCAGCGATATAAATAAAACATAGTTTTATGATAGTGCTAGTTCTAATGATGACTTGGAGTTCCCATTTTCAGGGATCTAGTACTATCTCTGAAAGATAACAGAGCATTATAGAAGTTAAAATCTTAAATTTTAGCCTCAGTTGAAAATAAGCTTCAAAACAAAGAGTGGATTTAGATAAATAAATTGCTATATGTTTCATTAAACACCCAAGTACTCCCTTCTGCTATTCTCAAATCTTGACTTTTTGGAATAAAGTAGCAAAAAAAAAAAAAGGTACCTTCAGATTTTTTGTTAACTTTTGGCAGTCTACCATCTCCAGGTGAGACATGAAAACAAAATCCTAAATAATTATCCATTCTTTGAGTACAAATAGTTTACTTAAAATTAACCACCTTATTTTGTGCAGGTTTTTTTCCCCCTGCTTTCTCTTTCTCTCTAAAGATGGTCCTTAGAACAACTGTCTTTAACACGTTTCCAATCTACACTAGCTTTCTGAGTTTTCACAGTGTATGAAACTCTTCTGGAGTTATAAATTTAAGTGAAACATTTGCTTGAGACAAATTTTCCCTTCTGCTTTCTGAGGGAAAGAAATGTAAGCTTCTACTTTGAACTAGCCTGAGGTATTTTACTGTTGTTAACAAAATTTATTTCACTGTTTCCGACAGAGTTAAACTGATTCAGGCCACCTGAGCTTCTGGCCCTTCTCACACTCACTAAAGAGCCTCTCTATTTACTTGAATCACAGAACCAGTGATGTGAAGGAGTTTTATTTGTCATTATACACAGTTTTCAGAATATCCCATTCCGGGAATATTTTGAGGTGTTTAAACAAAATCAAAATTTAGTCTCAATTATACCGTTGTTAAAAATGATCAAAGAAATATTATGCATTTATTTAAAAACTGACTCTGACAAAGTTTTCTTTCTCTGCCAGGTGATCCACAATCAAAGCAAACATTTTACAACTAGGCTAAACATTCTTGTTTTAACATCAATCTGCAAGAGAATAATCATGTTATTTTTTAAATTAAAATATTTTAATTAAGATAATGTTAGAAATCTACCCTTTTCCAAATATTTTTTAAAATTCATTATTCTGTACTAAATTACTTAAATCTAAGAATCAAGAGCATTTGACTTTCAAGAAAGTAAATGATATGCTTTTATATTTTTGATACACGATTGTAAGTAGCAGAAAGCAAAGCTTGTTGGTGTTTGTTGCTACTGTTGAGGACACTTCAGGAGCCTTCCATCTGATAATCCAGGCTTGTTGCAATTTTTCCTTGAGCAGCTGAGAATATTCAGAATATTAAGTACATCTCCAGTTATATAATACTGTAAAGATGAGTTAGTCATATCTGACCCAAGGCCAGTATTCATATTTTATATTTGACAGGAAGGGGACGATTAGCAGAGAGGAATGAATCAAACACATTTTCTCTAAATCCAATAAAAAAAGAGTGGGATGCTTCTTTTGTTAATGTAGCCATGTTCTTTTTGAAGCTCATCCCAAAAAATTGCTAAAACTAAATTAGTCCACATTCCCCTGATGTTTGAATCAAAGCACCATATTTGGATTTTTCACAGTAACCAGACTATTTATCTTATTTACTTCTGTATGCTTATTTTAAGTACACTTAATCATCTGCCTTTGAAGGTCCTCTGTAGACTTCCTAGAAGATTCCTCCATTTCCCAGTACTCTTAATTTAGTAAAACAATGGTTACCTAACAGTTTAAGAAAATTAAGTATATTCCCGTAACACAGAAAAGCCCCTCTGAGCCTAGGACCTCTTTTTGAGAGATATGGTTACTGCTCTTTTCATCATAACCTAAACAAAGAGAGAGACTACCTGCAAACGTGTCTTATACATATAACCGGAGTGAAAAATGAAACATGGACAAAATCACCACGCTCCTCTCCTTTCCCTTCAGCCTTACCCATTCATTCTCTTCTCCCTCTACAAACCAAAAGCAAACCTAATTCCTCAGGGAATGACCCTTCCCCAGCAGGGTTGTGACCACCCCACCTTGCCCAGAGTAACAAACTTTTTTGGGTTTATCTAGAATGAGCCCTAGGTGTGATCATAGCTCCTGTCCTTACCTCAGCTAAAGGGAAAAGGGAAGGGGAGGTCAATACTTGCCTGGGGTTTGCTCCAGAAAAAAAGTGGGGAGGGTGTCCAGGACAGGCATCATCCCCAGGAACACAGATGTGAAAGTGTGGGCTGAAAGTATCCATCCGTTCTCTCTTGTTTTCTCTTCCTCACATACATACGTGTGTGTTTGCAAATAAGACCCTAAGAGACGTGAGACTGTGTACAAGCACTTCCACTAATCATTGAGGGAGCTTGCTCTTTCCAGTGAATATCACACAGCCTTATCATGGGTCATAAAATATCACATTTGTATTTCATACCTATTGAAAAACTTTAGGCAGGGTCTGGCACTGTTCCTCCAACAGTAAAACATTAATTAAATCATTAATTAAATGAGACTTTGTACTAAATGAGTCAACATTGTTGATTAGAAAAAATTAAAAAGGCATTAAAGTTAAAAGTGTATTTCATTTTTAAGTATTTCAAGTATTTTTCTATTTTTTTTCATTTGTAAGTATCCCATAATTTAAAAGTGCTTTTCACTGCTTAAATCTCTTATGAACATTTAAAACTATTGATATGTATTGGCATCTGACCACTTTACCCTTATTTCTGTGATAAATGATAAAAGGTATTTGAATTATAATTACATTTAAAGAGCTGGTTTTGTTCAGATTATTTAAATGGTAATCTGTCTTAATAATATGGAGTAAATACAGGCAATATACTTTTAAGACAAAATCAAATTGATATTTTTACTGGCAACTTTACAGGAAGAAAAAAACCTCCAGCCTCTTTCACTTTTACATAGAGGTTTTCATATTTATTATCCAAAAAAGTAAAAGCATCTGGGCAGATAAAAAGGTTCTCAGAAAGGAATTTTAATTTTTAAAAAAGGGGGAATTTATTGGTGTCAAGAACTGTACCCCTGCACATCCCCTCACAGACCATCCATGTCTCAAACAATGGCAGAGCACTCGGACAGAACATTTCTAAAGAAGAGGTACCACCATGTCTACAAACAGCTCATGCAGAGCATGTTGGAAGAAAAGTCCTTTTGTGAACAAACCCTTTTGTGGACCCCTCCACCTCTCACCCGGGGTGTGGTCCTAGAACGGTATAAAAGGTGAGCCCACACTTTATTCTCTGTCGACCTGTCACCACCCCATACAAGGCATTTCTGCCTGGAGTTTCTGCCTGAAATAAAGATTTCTGCCTGACATGCTGGAACGAAGGATTGGTGATGTTCTCTATGTCCCTGTGTTTGTGTCTGTCTCTGTGTCTCTGTCTTTCTGCCCCTCTTTCTTACCTTTCAACTCTTTCCTATTCTGTCTTTCTGTCTGATTTTTGCCTCCAAATAATGACTGAGCATTATTTGATGCTTGCTCAATGGATAAGCGATGTCCAGTGATAACTGATAAGTGTGATTTGGCGCTTGGCTCTGAGAAGCTGATTCGTAATGTTTTTGCAGTGGCTGAGGTAAATAAAATTGTGTTGTGTTGTTCCTTGAGCCATTGTCTGACTCCACCTAGCCGATGCTCCTTTTCAGGGAATCACAAAAAGCCTCTCTTGACCATCCACTGCAGGGGGTGAGACAACTGGCAATTATAACCATAAGCTACGCTCTGATGACCTTTCCACTGTAACTGTGGTCCATGCTCTGATGATTTCTGCTGATGTTATTATCTTTGTGCTGAGTGTCAAAGGGAAGCCGGTATAATTTTGCCATCTAGAAAGAGGGCACTAGAACTTATATAATGTTCTTCTCTCTCCCCCACAGTGTATCATGAAGGATGTAAGCTGTGTGAGAAGCAAAGAGCCTGAAGCATCCTTCATGTAAAATTAATTAGGAAAAGGGCCAGTAAAGACAACACCCTATCATTATCCCCTAGGAAAAAAAACTGCAGATATTGCCAGTTTAGAGCAACTGATTACACCAGGAACTTCACAAGTATCCTATGCTTAATAAATCATCCTTTCATCTCCCTGTCCAATATGGCACCAGTACATATTGCAGCAAATTGTAAGATGTATGAATACAGGTCAAAACCAGAATACAAGTGAATGGTGACTCGCTTGAGGTAAATTACAGCACAGACAGACATTAGTATGAAGCGTACCAGTCCTCTTTCAGTGCTCACTCCTCATCTCTCACATCTTGCTTTTCTTACGGCTGAGTTATTTCATGTCCAGTCTGGGCAAGCCTCTGT
Source organism: Pterocles orientalis (assembly GCA_011057875.1). Classification (NCBI taxonomy): domain Eukaryota; kingdom Metazoa; phylum Chordata; class Aves; order Pterocliformes; family Pteroclidae; genus Pterocles; species Pterocles orientalis. Next base: position 272,040 of record WKFP01013720.1, read on the forward strand.
TTTTGACCAGTCACACACAAAGATTGCTGTCTGCTTAGGATTTAAGAAGGCTGTGCTGGACACAGCACAGTAGTTGTAGTTTCCTATTCTTATTCCTGCCATTAGCCCCACCTCCTTGTTTTCTACCACAGATGTGGTTCTTACCATGTGGATTTCTTCCTGTGGTCATCTATGGTGCTGAAAGCTAGGATCAGCTGTGAAATGAGGAAGTTGAGGCCTGACAGACTGCTATCAACCTCAGCTGTACACGACTGGTACAAATGGCGTCATATTGGCCTTCCCTTTCTACAGTTAGCATCCTTCCCAGGTTCAAGTGACACATCCTGAGTGAATCTCCTTGTGCTTCATCCCTTCTTCATCAGCTCATACAACTTCACCACTCACACAAAGGTTTCAAGAGGGTTGTTCTGGTGAAAATTTAAAACCTGCTCTCCTTAAATACCTGTTAATTTATTGATTGCACATAAAATAATGAAGCTCACATAACCAGAATAACCCTAGTAGCTGTCAGGGTTTTGTCCTACTGGAGAAATTTTTCAAATTTCAGTGAATATTCAAAGAAAGCACGAGATGACCACTGAGATACAGTGACAACTTGGCATGTTTGAAGGAGTTTTGTTGCTCAGTGTTGGGATACTTTGGTTTTATGGACGGTAATTGCTAAAAGGATAATACTGGCCAGCAGTGGTTAAGCTACAAATCTACAGCCATAGAAATATGTGGTTTTAATTTGCAGCAGAAGAATGATTTGCGTGTTCCCATCTGTGTTATATATTAGAATAGAATAACTTACGAGTGCAAACAAAAATGATAGTACCTACCTATCCTTTCTGTACACATTACAGTCCAGAAAAGCAAAGTACTTTACAAAATTAACAGCAAGTATGTAGATTTGTAACTTCCCCCTCCCTACAGTGCATAGGTGGGGGAACTAATCACCAGAATAAGTCAGAAAATTTTACTTGAAGCTAAACAAAGTTTGTGTGTTATAGGCATACAATTCATGCACCAAATTCACGTCTCTTAACTCAGCTATTTGTTCAGGTGATGAACTTGCTGCTTGTTTTATAAGGAAGACATGTGTGCACAACAATGTGAGGAAAAAAGTTTTTCCTTTACAAATTGCTTCTTACACAGATACTTATTAAGTCATTAAATTGATTTTTTTTTTTAAGGAGTCAGCTTTCTGTGGTTTTGAAACACTGTGACAAGATAATTGTAAATCTGAAACAGAAAACTGAATGTGAACCCAGCATTAAATCACGGTATATCCTAGACTGCTAACAAGCTCTAGAGCATCATGACAAGTATAGATTAAACATGCAACATCTAATTCATCGCTTCAGTACCTACAATAAATATGTCTTTAATCTTAAACTGTTTGTAGTAAACACATAATGTGACAAATAATGCTAGAAACTTTTATCTCCTGGGAGAATATGGATTTCAAAAAAAAGCTCTCAAATAAAATCCATGTATTAAAATGTATTTTATATAAAATACATTGATCACACACTGGAAAAAGAAAAAAAAGTGTTTCTGACACTTGGTGTTGTTATTTCTTAAGATCCGTGTGTTGTCAAAGGATGCAATGTGGGGTTTTGTGGCTGTTTAGGTCAATGAGGTTGTATGTGCACTCGTAAGCCTCACGCAAAATCCTAAACTCTGCAAATTGCATAATTTGTGTTTATGGATTTGTCTCCACTTTCACATAATCCTAACTCGAAAGGCTAAGTTTTATAGCATCTATTAATAAGTTTATCAGCATGAATAGCAAAACAATGTGCAGGAAAAAAAAAAACAACAAGAAACAAAATGTCATGAAAAATTACATTTTTGATTCTTTGCTTTGGTTTTACTTAAAGCTGTTTTACAGTAATGTACAGATCTTTTTTACAATTACCTTATTTTTGGAATGAAGATGAGATTTTATTTTACGACTTTCCAGTGTTCCTCACTTTATGTGTTTGAAATTATCCTGATTTGCTTCACATAATTAAATGGAATGGGTGTGTGTGGTTTGGTCCCCAGCCAAGGGCCAACCCGCCACAACAATGTAGTTAAGAGTAAGGAAATACGATAGATCCAGGTCTCCATAAGGGCACACAGAGAGGGAGGATTCATTGATGACTTTTTTTTAGCCCGGCTTTATTCAAGCTGACAGGAGACCCTAGGATCAAAGGCAATACTAAATATTAATGAACGCAGGAGCCTCAGAAAAGGAAGAGGAACTGACTGTCAACAGCTGAAGACAGAAAGGAGCTCAGAAGGGAACTGAAGACACAAAAACTGGAACAGAGAGAAGCTTTATTTGCAAGCCCAGAAAGGAAAGTGAACATGGCTGATGGGAGTGGGCCAAAACTTGCAAATAAAGACCAAGACTTAGGGAACATATGAACATACAACCTTTTTTATCTTTTTGTTATGTGTGGAATGTACCTTTGAGTGAATAAAAAATTATATAAATATATTTACAATCATGTGAATAAATACATTTGAGTGAATAAAACAAAACTTCATTCTGAAAAAGCCAGAAAGATGCAGGTAATGCGGATTCAAACCACAGCTTGCTGTATAATCTGAGTGAGGAAACGAGAGGTGACCCTGAAGGAAGTATATCTTACCAAAAAGGAAAAGTATATAAAAGAGAAAGATGTATTTACAAAAGCCTAGATAAGAATAAAAATATATAAAACTTCCAGGGGAGAGAAAGCAACCAGAATTTAAGAATTTGGACACCTGAAAGTTACAGAAAAAGGGGAACTAAAGTAAAAAGAAGAGATTGGTTAGTAAGTACAGCTAGCAACTGAAAGCAGGAATAGGAATACAACATGAAAAATGCTCCAAATAAGTAATGACCCAGGGAGAGGCAAAAAGAGCAGACCTAGGAAGAAAATATCCTGACTACAGAGAAAATGTACAGTGAGTGTTGGTTATGAGAGACACGGTGATGGTTTTATGTTGTGGGTAGCTGTCAAGACAGCAAAATGGATCCAACCAAATCAGGTAAATGGTACTTTTTGCATCTCCACTGCATCCAGATCCATTCAGTTCCACTGACAAGAGGTGAGGGGTGTTTGGTGAATGGACTAGAGGGAAACAGATATTTTCCAGTAAATGTATAAAGGAAAGAAGGGAGAAGCCTGGGTGTTTTCCCCCATTTCATTATCAGACTACTGGGCTGATCATCAGTGTTCTTCTCTTTACTGCTGACCAAGCAGACGATCATCTTTATGTCCAGCTGACAAGAGCTAGGTCATCATCCTACTCCTATGGGGCCAAATGATATGCATTCCAGGGTTCTGAAAGAGCTGGCTGATGTGGTTGCCAAGCCACTCTCCATCATATTTGAAAAATCCTGGCTGTCGGGAGAAGTCCCCAGTGACTGGAAAAAGGGAAACATTAGTCCTATTTTTAAGAAAGGGAGAAAAGAAGACCCAGGGAACTACAGGCTGGTGAGGTTCTGTGCCTGGGAAGATGATGGAGCAGATCCTCCGCGAAGCCATGTTAAGACACGCATGAGACCAAGAGGTGATCTGAGACAGCCAGCATGACTTCACCAAAGGCAGATCTTACCTGACAAATCTGGTGGCCTTCTATGATGGAGTGATGGCATCAGTGGACAAAGGAAGGGCGACAGATGTAATTTACCTGGACTTGTGCAAAGCCTTTGACATGGTCCCTCACCACATCCTTCTCTCTAAATTGGAGAAGGTATGGATTTGCTTGATGGACTGTTCAATGGATAAAGAATTGGTTGGCTGGTTGCAGCCAAAGGATTGTGATCAACAGCTCTATGTCTGGATGGAGGCTGGTCACCAGTGGTGTCGTTCAAGGGTCTGTGTTGGGACCAGTGCACTGCAACATCTTTATCAACAACACAGATGAGGGAATCAAGTGCATCCTCAACAAATTTGCAGATGACACCAAGCTGAGTGATGCAGTTGATACAACAGAGGGAAGGGATGCCATCCAGAGGGACCTGGACAAGCTGGAGAAGTGAGCCCATGAGAACCTAATGAGGTTCAGCAAGGCCAAATGCAAGGTTTTGCAGTTGGGTGGGGTAAATCCCAGGTACTTTTATAGACTGGGAGAAGAACTCCTTGAGAGCAGCCCTGCGGAGAAGGACTTGAGGGTCCTGGTAGACGAGAAGCTGGACACGAGCCAGCAGGGTGTGCTTGCAGCCCAGAAGGCCAACTATGTCCTGGGCTGCATCAAAAAAGGGGTGGCCAGCAGGGAGAGGGAGGTGATTGTCTCCCCTCTACTCTGCTCCTGTGAGACCCCACCTGGAGTACTGTGTCCAGGCCTGGGGTCCCCAGCACAAGAAAGACATGGAGCTCTTGGAACAGGTCCAGAGGAGGACCACTAAGAAGGCTGAAGCACCTCTCCTATGAAGAAAGGTTGAAGGAACTGGGCTTGTTTAGCTTGGAGAAGAGAAGGCTCCGGGGAGACCTCATTGCGGCCTTCCAGTACTTGAAGGGAGCCTATAAACAGGAGGGGGAGCGACTGTTTACAGGGGTTGATAGTGACAGGATGAGGGGGAATGATTTTAAACTGAGAGAGGGGAGATTTAAGTTGGATATTGGGCAGAAATTTTTCACGCAGAGTGTGGTGAGACACTGGAACAGGTTGCCCAGAGAAGTTGTGGATGCCCCATCCCTGGAGGCATTCAAGACCAGGCTGGATGGGGCCCTGGGCAGCCTGCTCTAGTGGTTGGCAACCCTGGCCACAGCAGAGGGGTTGAAACTAGATGATCTTTAAGGTCCTTTACTACCCAGGCCATTCTATGATTCTATGATTCTATGATTCCTGGCAGAACCTTCTGCCTCCTCTGCCTAACAGACTAAAGAAGGAAAATTTTAAGTAGAATGTGAAAAAAACTACTTAATTGTAAAAACAGATGCAACTCAGCTGACAGTTCATTTGGAGGGTAAATGTGTAAATCTGGCCTGCTGCTGACAGGAGCAGACCAGATACATACATAAGAATCAAGAGAGAAAACTTCCTACACTTTTTGAATGTTTGTGTCTTTAAGCTCAGGTCTTAGTGCTGTCAGACCCTCTAGGAATGATTCTCAGAGTGATAACATAGACTCCTGTTTGAATAGGATCATTGAATAGGGGCATTGAATAGGGCAAATATTACCTATTTTTTTATTTTTTAATCCATGAAAATACAACGTATATTTGGTGACATAACCTCTGACAACATGATGAAACTCTCATCACTTAAAGCTACTGACAAAAACCCATGTCATCACCCATCTGGATTCAGGTTTTATATGCATTTGTTACTTTCTGAATCCTTTTACCAATCTTCTTAATGAATAATGATATGTATTAATAAACACACAATGCAATTATCCATATTATAGTGAATTTATTAAATTATTTACAATTACATTGTGGTGGGTTAACCTTGGCTAAATGCCAGGTGCCCACTTCTTCTCCCTTCAGCAAAATAAAAGGGAGGAGAATAAGATGAAAAACTCATGGGTGAAGATAAAAGCAGTTTAATTAAAGCAAAGGCCAAGGCCACGCACAGAAACAAAAGGAAAACAAAGATGTTATTCTCTGCTTCCTATCAGCAAGCAATGTCCAGCCACTTCCCAGGAGGTAGAGCTTCAATATGCATACCAGTTGCTCCCAGAGACAAACACAGCAACAAATGCCTCCCTTCCTTTAGCTGTTATTGCTGACCTGATGTCACATGGTATGGAACAGCCAATCCGGGTCAGCTGTCCCAGCTCCACCCACTCCAAAGATGTGTTATAAACACCCTGCCAGCTGCCAGTGCAACACTCAGCACTGTGAGGGCTGCTGTGGGGATATTGACTCTCTCTCAGCCAGACCCAATACATATGTAAACAGGTTGTTCTTTGTCACCAATACAATGGTAATGTATGCTACATTATATTATGTTGTTATCAATATAAAATGAGTTTGACAAAGTGCAAAGTCTTATATCTGGTGAGGAACAACCTCATGTACCTGTACAGGCTGGGGCCACCTGGCTGGAAAGCAGCTTGACAGACAAGGATCTGGGGGTCCTGGTGGACACCAGGTTGAATGTGAGCCAGCAATGTACAGAGAAGGCTGATGATATCCTGGGGCATATTAGGAGGAGAGTTACCAGCAGGTTGAGGGAGGTGATCTTTCCCCTCTACTCAGCACTGGTAAGGCCACAGCTGGAGTGCTGGGTCCAGTTCTGAGCTCCCCAGTACAAGAGAGACATGGACATACGGCAGAGAACCCAGTGAAGGTGCCCTTAAGGGAGTGAAGCATCAGTCATATGGGGAGAGACACAGAGAGCTGGGACTGCTCAGCCTGGAGAAGCGCAGGCTTGGGGGGATCTTATCAATGTGTACAAACACCTGAAGGGAAGGCACAAGGAGGACAGAGTCAAGCTCTTTTCAGTGGTGGCCAGTGGCAGGACCAGAGGCAACGAGCACAAACTGAAATACAAGAGGTTCCCTCTCAACATCAGGAAACACTTTTTCACTGTGAGGGTGATAGAACACTGGCACAGTGGTTGTGGAGTCTCCATCCTTGGAGATATTCAGAAACCAGCTGAACATTGTCCTGGGCGAACTGCTGTATGTGACCATGCTGGACCAGGGGCCCTCTAAAGGTTCCTTACAACCTCAGCCATTCTGTGATTCTGTGATATGGTCAGTGTCACACTTAATGTGAGGAAACAAACTTCTGTTCTCAAAACCCTTCTGCATTTGGAAAAAAAAAAAAAAAAAAGTCTGAACTGTGCAGTGGCTCAAGGAGCAGAGGTTGCTGGTGAGGGATGAGCAAGTTGGGCCTAGGGCCAGGAGCAGGAATGACTGCTTCCTTTTACTACACAACACCTCCACAAAGATTTCACAATCTGCTTTATTATCGTTGCTTGGCTGGACATAGCAATGCACCCCAAAATCTTTCACATAGCTCTGTGGATATAATGGGACATTCAGCTTGGAGCAGTTGAAGTGTGCTGACCTTACACTGGCAGAAGTGTGTGTTTTTGTCATACATGAGAATCAGTGAGAGACTTAGCTTCCAAAACAAGTTATATTTGCAGCGTGGAAAACAGTGTCCTGGCAGTGACACTGGAAACACTGAATGGCAGGCACACTCCCAAGCACCACTGCACTTGTGGGAGCTACAGCTGTGTGTTTTATTTCACTTTTTTGCATTGCAGAGGTTCACTGTAAGAAGTAGGTCTCCAAAGTAAGCATGATGTCCGGACTAGCAGTTTTAGTGGGCAAGGCCACACTGGCAGTGCAGCCCAGGGGCGCAGGCAGATGGCAGCTCAGCAGCCCACCAGCACCCACTTTTTGTCCTGGGCTGAGCAAGTTACATCTATTATACACCCAGTCACTAGTGTGTTTGCCATAATCCTTTTTGTATGTAGATCTAAAGGTCTGAGATATGTTCAGCTTATGCTATTGTAACACCTTATGCCGACATTTGCCACACAGCTGGTGTGTGTTCATTCACTGAGGAGGCAACAGAGAGATGAATCACAAGCATCCTCCATCCACGGATATATTCATGCAGCAATTATGCCAGACATTTATTTATGTGATTCTGACATCATCAGTAGCCTTAATCTACCATACCTGACTGTAATCAGTGATCCCAAGACAAATGTTGCCCAAGTGCTGCTCTATAAACAAAGTTACAAATGAAGCTTCGATTTTCATTAGCTTGTTAGAAGAGTTTTTCTCAGAAAGAATTTCTTAATTTCTGGTTCCCTCACATAATATGTACAAGCTCTGACCAGATTTTGTGAATAGAGGCATAATTTACAGCTAAATTATAATTAAGGGAGTTAAGACTCATCTGACAAGAATGAACTGATGGAAATGAAAATATGATTTTATCAATTGTACAGGCACAAAGCCACTTCCAGTTACCCATGTGTCAGATGTTGCCACAGATTATATTTTCATTCATTACCGTTACATCTTCTTTCTCCCTTGAATCCCTTTGTCTGGTTCCTAAGCAACCACACCAAGGCTCCTCTTCAGGGAGAGCCTGCATTCATGACCCCAAAAATGAGATTCCTCTAGGTAGATCAGAAATGGTCATGGGAATTTCAAATGCCTACCACAGGATCTCACTAAGAACTGAGTACCTCACATTAAAAGCATAAACCAGAGACACCAACACTCAGAGAAAAACTAAATGTAGAGGCTTTTCCCAGATTACGCAATGGATATAATTGCATCAGCAATTTAGCTAGCCGTCTGCTGTAGCTTAATTTTGCAGTCTTCTAGACTAAAAATGACAACTCATTTATTTGTTATTTACTTACTAGATATGATCATGGCCAGACAGCAAGTGGCTGTTCAACTGAATGCTAGCTGTATAGAAAGACAATTATTTTAATGATCTTTACTTCCAAAACTGCCAACGGCTGTCAGTTAGGATTTGGAATAGTTATTTTCATTCCCCATGTCTCAGTTTGCTATTGAAAAGTGAAACATAACATTTTCCTAACTCATAAGGATTATATTGATAATTGTCCATTAAATTCTTGAAGTTTCTTAAACAAAAAACAAGATGCACATGAAAAAAATTCGAATGAGAAATATTAGACATATGATAGAGCTTGATTTTTTGATTAATTTTTTTTTAATGCACAAATTTTGTGTTAGGCAAGGATGGGTTAATTTAGTCTCCTTTTTCTAACAATGAGCTAATAACAAAATGAGTTTTGCTTTGAAAAGTTGGTAAGATACTATTGATCATGAGGTGAGATGACAGAACCTAGCCCTCTTTTTTCCTTCAAAAATACTCTACGTGCCAAATGCCAAGATCAGTTTTAACACTCCTGAAAAAACTTACTCCGTATTGTACGTTCTTCCACCATTCTGCAACTATATTTCCACTTGGGAAGGGGGAAAATATCTGTTTCCAAACATACATTCCAAAGCCCATATCTGACATCTTCAGAAATGCCTGTTGCCTGTAAAGTCCTGTGCCAAGATTAGTTACATCACTATGCATTCCCAATAAATTTATCTGATTTTAATGGAACTTCCTAAGGTTTCAACAGTTTCTCTAAGAGAAAAACATTCCTGAGACTTTCACAGACATCCTATAACACCTTAGAATAAGTTTTGGCCTTAGAAATAAACACTGATTGGCAACATGTTCTCAGACAAAGAAGCAGCTGCTTGCCATGACAAAAAAGGCATAAAAAGGTTTGGAAAGAATGGACTTTTGGAAAGAATGGACTTTTTTTAGTAGTTTTCTCAGTGGCATTTCAGAAAGACACATATTAGATTTCTCTTTTGCCTTCACTTCATGGAAGTAGGTACTACACGTGACTTTGGACTAATACAGATTGAGGAGTAGTAGTAAATGTAATTTTGTCTAATAGTGTGGGCCTTCATAGCCCTTTGGAACAACAAAGCAATAAGGAGGAAGTGTTTATCCTCTTTATTTTACAATAAGGATTCTTGATGCCTTGCTCTCACTGTGGTTTTTGGATTGGTGATGGGAATATAATCACTATAGTACTGTCTGTAGTATTTTTTTACAATATTAGTTTAAAGAGAGATAGAAAAGCATTTTAGGCCCTAAGGTTTCAATTTAAAGTTAATTTTACTTCTTCTGTCTTGGTCCTCAATTTTTGCATTGAATGATCTTTCTCTTTTTCATTTCAGAGCCCTGAATGTTTCTAAAAACAAAACCAAAAAAACGTATCCATCCTCACGGATATTTCCCTCCACTATGGGGCTTCTGATTTTGGCCCTTATCCAGATTTCTGTTTCTGTTGTTCCTTGATACAAATATTTTCTTTATTAGTCAGCTGAGGTTGGTGTTCCTGTGAATATAGTATCCAAGTCTGTATAGCTTTTTCTCTGGCTAGACAAATCAGCTTATTTCCTTTTGTACCAAATCTTTTACCACAGCAGCCAGGGAAGTTTTGCTGTTCTTTTAATAGGAAACAAATTTCAGCCATTTATTTTTGTTTCTGTGTCATTTAGCTCCACTTGTCTATAAATACTATACATGGGTAGAAGAACCTTCAATTCAAAAGCAGCCACCTCTACTTGTCCATGAAACCCAGCTTATTGACTTATGCTTGCTTTGATAATGGTTTTCTATATGCCCTTGGTATTTTGCATTTCCTGAAATATCCAAATCTGTTTAACAATGCATCTTCTGCTTTTGAGATGTTTGGCTACCACCCTGGAAAATATAAAATTGACCCTATCATTTATCCTTCTTTCAGTTAGTTCGGTTTTCCACGTTACTCTTCAAATCCGTCACTGTCTAAGGAGAAATGTAAACCAGCCCATATGGAGTACAAAATGAAGGCAGCAAGATCGCTTCAAGTCAAGCTGTTTCTGAAATCCCTACACCACACTAGATCATGCCACATTGACTTCCTACATATCCAAACACAACAACACAACTCTTTTTTTGTATTCAAGCTTGAATAAAAGTCATGCCACCTCCAAAAATGAAGACATTACAAGGCATCCGAGTGCCATAAGCTTACTAATCAAATAGAACACCTCCCTGTGAACCTCAGGAACAAAACCATATTCAAGCCCTATTATCTTTATATCCATCACCAGGTTTCATTATTCCCATCCTAGGGTGCACAGTTTTCGAGCCCTCCTGAACTGCATAGCAACTGCCCACAGAACGTGCTCTCTGGGGAGACACAAGGATGGGAACCCAGGGGGTGCTGCAGTGAGACAGTGCCACACTTTTCTATGCGAGATGGGTCCTTGTCTCCCTGGGCTCTGCCTTCAAACTCACATTCTCCAAGAGACAGAAATTCAGACTTTCCTGTTACCAAAAGCTTGGACAATCACACCCTCAGCAGCAAGGGGCATCCCCACCATGTGAGCCCCACTGACGTCCTAACACTGCCCTCTTTGTGCTACCACTGTCAGCAGTATCTGTCCCCTCCATTCTTTCGTCAGGATCTTGAATTTCCTAAAATATGCCTAAGGATTGCTCACCTCCTCTCATTACAATTCCCTTTCTCCCTTTCACACATCACCCAAATCCAGATCCCCTGCCTATTATGTTTCCTTGTATTGCTTAGTTTCAAAATTTGATGCTGGATCAAGTCTTTGCATGACCTCCTTCCTCAGGAGTTCTGGGTCTGCAGAACTGGGAAAGCTCAAAAACGTAGAAGTGATGACATTTAATTGGGGCAACCAGGCTTCAAACCAAAATGTACATAATACACGAAAAAAATGTATCTGTGGCAAAGAAACAAGGACAGACATTTTGGACTTCTTAATCTCTTCCTGCTTTTGAGTGAAAATAGTTCTTTCTGATGCTCATCCAAGAAATGTGCAGGAAACATCCAAATGTCTTATTTTACTAATTTTTAATGTTAATGAGAAAAAATGTCTTTTTCTACTTATAATAAAGTCTGCTTTAAACAGCAGATTAAAAAGGACTGCAGCTGCTAAGGTTATTATGAAAAAATAAGGTTATTATGAAATATGTTTTGCCAATTTGCACTTTGTGTAGTGCTTTGTGCTATTTTATCCCTATACTTATGTGCCTTTTCTATGAATATGTAATTTTATTTCTTTATTTGATTACAAAAATGTGACCTTTTATTACAGTGTTCACACCTGAAGAGATTTGTCAGCTCTGGTATTATTTAATTTGTTTGTTATACTTCAGAAAATGGCACAACAGATTTCAAAATTAACTAGACCTAAGACAGAAAGAGAGATGGCAAATTTGAAATCCAGGTGCCGGATCACTTTAAGTACTCAGGTCTCCTGAGTCATCCTGCTTTCTTTAACTATGAAACCATCATAAGTGTAACCAAGCACTATCGGTATTTGGTTAGCTAAGTGACATTCAGCTTTCATCCAGGCAGTGCTGAAGGGACAATTAAGAAAGGATTTTACTAAGGGTATAATTCTGGGCAGTGATACTAAGCATTATGATGTCGGCATGGTACCCTGCATCTAAGATGTAAAATAAAGATGTAAATGAAATTATGTAATACATGCTTACTGGAGAAAATCCTAGCATTTTTACTTAGCATGCAGCCTGACAACTTGCCTAAATTTCATGCTGGAGTTCCCAGCATTTTGCCCACCAGAATAGACATCCAGGTCATGGCTAAATGCCATTTCACTGGCGGTCTCCACTCGTTACTGGGAAATGGATGACAGACGGCAGATTTCACTGCAATATGAACTACCTTCCCCTAGTTATAGCATGTGGTTTTGTCTACATGTAAAGACGCAGAGACAATAATATGTTGTTGATAAATATAATTAATTATACTAACCATGTATTTTTTTCTGAGGTACATGCAGGGACCTCTTAGATGATGTCAAATGTGTATTCCAGGCAAATCCGATGAGTGGACTCTTCCCATGTTGTCTATACCTTGCATGGGAGAGACACATGGAACAGACAAATGCGATGCTTATTTCTAAAAATGCAACCCCAGAAAAAGTGTTTGTTTAAAATACATAATTTTGCAAACACAGAAGTGATTTCATAACACCTTGCCCCCAGAAGAGTACAAAACAAGTTTTAAATTAAAAAATGCCTTCTTTCAAATGGGAAAAAAAGAATATATATTATATTTTTGATTATATATTTATCAAAATAAAAATTTCCATTTTTGGAGGACTGGGGGAGTAAAAACTTTATGAGCATGAACTTCTATTGGGATTATAGCAGTCAATTTAAGATCTGTTCATTTTTATGAAGTTTGAAATTAAAGAAATTTTAGCAGGTCATTGTAGGGGTCTAACAGTGCCTCCTCCTGAGTAGAGAGAGACTCCTGAGAAGGGAACTTTACAAACCTGGACAATGTCAGACTGTGTTTTTCACTTATTAGTACAAAACCAGTCCCACCTCCTGGGAAGCTCAGAGAGAGTTTGGAATGTCGTGCATGTGATACCTTTTTCAACAGTCTGGAGAAGAGAAGCAGTGTGAATTGGCTTGTTTCAGTATTTTTGTTTACTAGTGGTTTGTCTCCTCTCACATTTCCAGCACAATGCATTTTCTATCTATTGTTTCATTGCTGGAAACAAGTGAAAAAGTCACTTTTTCCAAACATGAAGTAACTATGCTATGTTTGATTTTTTTATATAGTGTAGGTTTTCACGAAATTGCCATAACTATACATGCAGCCCAACAAAACAATTCTGAGAGATGTGTATTTCTTACTGACATTAAGATCATCCTTAATTTCTTCAGTCAGATTTAAAAAAAATAAGGCTTGAAGCAATGAACCAACATTTTTCATATTTCTCTAATAAACAAAAACTGTTAAAATCTGTAGAAGTGATGGTTTAAACTGTACAAACCCCCCTATTCTCAAATTTCATAGAAACAGCTGGGTTTCTTCTCATTTACCTTGGAACTCCAACTGTGTAGCTTCACTGAATTTAGCAGGCTTATGCTACCTGAAAAAGATTCACGGCCAATTTTTGTCTGTGATGCATGCAAATAATACTAATAATACAAATTTGTTAATACTAATCCCATTTCTTTTCAAAAAGCTTTAGTAAAAATGGGAGGAAAGAAATAATTATCTCACAGATAGGAAATAATTCCAAAAGGGTTCATAGAAAAATTATTGGATTTTCACTTTTCAAAAAAGAATCAGGACAGAAGTTTTCACTAAAATTTTTTTCTAATATTTGCTATGCCAGCAACATCTCCTCTGAAATCTGACCGCAATCATTCACGTTAAAGTGTGCATTATTTTATGCAGGCTCAGCAAATATTATTGCCAGCTTTCTGAATCAATTAAGAGAGAAAAGGACTATTTACTACTAGAGAAATACATCTTTGCTGTCTTGATAAATTTTACTAGTTTAGAATTACCAGCACCTGCTTAGTAGGTTAATTTCTAGATGGCTTGTACAATCTTCAGAGATTTTGAAAGGCATAACTGCCTGCTTAACAACTGATAGGAAATCAATGAACTTTCAGTGCAAACAGAACTGGGCAAAGAACCGGGAGTGTGTGCTGGGGGAGGGAGGGGTTGCAATACTGACAGCTCCAGGAACAGGAGTGGGACAATCATAAATGGTTGAACAAAATGCTTTGCTTGACATTCCATTTGATTTTTAAAAATGCTATTTTTTGAGTGAAAAACATATTTTGTTGGTTTTGGTTTGGTTGTTGTTGTGTTGCCCGCTGAAGTCACCAGAACACTTAGAAGCTTATGTGCCACTCAGAAGCTGAAACGTGTAATCACAATACAATAAATAAATGGCTCCAAGGGCCAGGCCTGAGAAAGTCCAGGACAAGGCAAAGTATGCAAAATACGGGATACACATTTTGCCTTCACTGTGGCAGCAATAAAAGCTGATTTCAGTCTGGATGTGTACTTGCATTTGCTGCACAAAGGTGGTTAGCAAGGATACATTCCTAAAAGCTCAGTAAGATATTTGTGGCTACTGGGTGAAATTCTATCATTTGTGCTGTGCAAGACTCCAGACTACATAATCACAATGGTCACTTCTGGTCTTAAAATCTATGAATTTTTGAATAAAGTAATGTAGATAAATGTGAGCTGAGGGAAAGCCTTTCTGTCTGACTTAGCTTAATGACACTATTGTCTGAGCTATTTGAGGGAAATAGAGTAAGTGGAATGCAATGACTGAAGCAGATCATTGATATAACTTTTTTGATATCTGTATGGAAAATAATGTGTACTGTCAGTTCTGTCACTGAGTGAAGGGGTCAGTAGGGATGGATGTACGCATTAGTGCACTCATTTGTTTTCTTTATAAGAGTATTTTAAACAGGAAAGCAGACAGACAAATCGTTAAAAATATCATTCAATCCTCATTAAAATTTGGAAAAAAAGAAAATGCTTAACATTGAATATTTTTCCTTGAACACTCTGCTGTGTAAAAGATCAAATTCTATATTGTGCATGTTATTTCAAAGAGGTGATATGGCAGTTGCCACGGTAACAAGACTTTTTTAAAAGCTAAAATAAAGGATGTTGCTGACATGACCCATCATAACAATAACTCACATGACCATGAGATTCAGGAAGATAGGATAATCTAGAAGAAAAAACAACTGAAAGGAAAAATAAAATCCTAGAATTGCATCTAATCTTCTAAAGAAGTTTCTTCTCTCTTGTGTATCAATAAAAATAAACACATCTCTCAAACACCTTCCAGAATTGTAAGTAAATATGTGTGTCTGTAGTTATTATTTTACTTGTTATAAGTAACCATGATTTTTTCATTTAAATATATATGGTACTCCAGGTATGGATCCATCCTATTTTCACAACAGAATTTATTTTTTTGTTCATCAAAGGTTAGGAGGGTTGCAGAGCACTGTGAGGAGAGATGGCTCTGCAAGGGTGTGCATCCCATGATACCAGGTGCCTGCCGTGTACTGCAAGACACGAGGGAGTTTGACGGACGTAGTACTTCAGCGATGGCACCAAGCTCTGCAGTTGAGCAGAGGGCACGCATGGCTCTCCCTTTGAGCATGAACCCCTGGTGCAGAG
This sequence comes from Pterocles orientalis, assembly GCA_011057875.1. Lineage (NCBI taxonomy): Eukaryota > Metazoa > Chordata > Aves > Pterocliformes > Pteroclidae > Pterocles > Pterocles orientalis. The sequence continues at coordinate 287,532 of WKFP01013720.1, forward strand.
GAGCAGCAATAAATCCCTCCTCTGCGACTAGCTGGTGGCCCGAGGGCTGTGTCTGGTACTGGGGAAACAGCTCTGTTGACCTCTGCTGCTGACAGCTGATTGATCTTCTTACTCTTTCTTCCATAGCTGAACATTTACCTGAAGGCCTATTCTGCCACTGCTCGTGAAGAATCTACATTCTGTTGGTAAGTAACCTGTAGATGTTTTCAAAAAGACTGTGGTTAAAAAAGTACATAATGAAATACAGCAAAAGACACAGCGCTGTCACCAATGACAAAGTTATTAAGTCCACACGTCTAAAGATTACCTATGACTACCAATAGCAGTTGCACTAAGGATTTGTTACGATCCTCAGCAATATGTCATCAAAGCTTCATAAACCTGTTATGGATGAGCAGTGATAGTCTGGGACAGTGAAATCTGTGTGACGGAGCAGCAGCCATGCAGCCCCTTGACCCCCAGGCTTATCAAGGCTGCAGGCAGCCCTCCTCTCAGACCCAGGCAGCTTTCCTGGCTGCAGGAACCAGCAACAAGGTTTGCTAGCAATCCCAAATGTTTTGTTGCCTTAATGGGTAGGTAGCCTTTTCTTCTAATATTCCTTCTCTTTTGATTCATTTTGATTAAGATAATTTCTTCACGTCTGTATTGACATTTCAGACCACTTTTGACCTATGATGACAGGGGAGTTCTTTCATATATACATTTATATGCATGCACACACACACAAATATGTATATGAAAATATGGATGGAAAAATGAATTTTTAATTAATTCATTCATTCCTTCAATGGTTTCCTTCCTATATGAAAGTGAGCTGTCATCTGTCAAATAAATGTTTCTTAATGTCCCTTCAAATTTTGTAAAGTATTTTACATATATTCTCTATTATTGCAACCGGATGGTATAAAAAATTAAGACCTTGTTAATTTAATGCTTTGTACTTTAATATGTTTTTTAAATACCAGACCCAATTAATCACTGTTTCTAATTTCTTTAATATTAAGCAATTGACACCCCTAGCTAATCCAGCTTCCCATTTCCAAAAATAGACAGGACACGTGTTTGACTGAGTCAATGTGGCTAAAATGAAAACACAATAAAAGACAGTTTGAAGTTCATGTAAAATGAAAGATACAAAACTTAGATCCAATAAAACAAGTTACAACATGCTACGGTTTTCATATTATACCTCCTAAGAGATGTTATGGTTTTCATACTATAGATATGAAAATACAAAATTTAATCTCATATTCATAAAGAGACTGGGAAGCTGAAAGACATTTTTAGTCAACCAGCTCAGTAACAGTTTTGAAGCAAGAGACAACAGCTAGGTGCTCAGCCATAGGACCTTTATAAATCTGTCTTCTCCACCTTTGAATGTAAGAAGAGGTACGTTGCAGTCTGTATTTTCTTTCTGCTGACAAAGTTAATGCAGAAGTTTGCGTAAGGACAAGGCTGAAATTTTGCCTAAGCATCTAATTGACACATTTGTTTTGAGTCTGCCCATTTGGGACTGAAACCAGAAATTGAGCCAGAAATAATCAGAGCTCTCAGAAAGGACTATGCATGTCATTTTCCCTAGCAGCAATTACAGCTTGTTTCCAGCTTATCATATGCAGATTTAATCCTTTTAATGAACTTTTACTGTAAATTATTCTTTCCAGGTACCCATAACTTAAGGTAAGTATAAGTTCTTCTTTACACTTCCTGTTATTTTTGCAAGCAGTTTTATTTTTGTAGGAAGGGATCAAGAAGGTGAAACTTACTAAAATTTTATTTTACTGTTCTAGAGTCTTTAGAATTCAAAAAACCCCACCCAAACCAAATAAAAAAAAATCAAGAAGCCTTTCAGAAGCATTTATTTTTTTTTCTTGGATTCAGTTAGCTTGTGTTCTCTGATATCTTGTTCTTGAATATAACCTTGTTTACAATCACTGTGGTCAATGGACTCATTGTACAGCAAACATAATGTGATGCCAAATGTAGGTCCTTAGTCTGAAATATGGATGTATCTGGTCCCAGCCATCATCATCTCCTGTCTAACCTTTCAGAAAAGCCCTTTATGGTCAGGAGAGCAGGCTAGTTACTGATTTAAGTACTTTGTTGAAAATCCAAAGTAATGCTGATATTCATGGAATTATTGGAATCTGAATTAAAATAAATGTTGCAGAAGGAATGGCGAGAAAACACAATGGAGTTTATTGGCAGTTATCTGCAGTAGAGGGAAATGCCAGTTAACGAAAAAAAATCTTTCCTATATTGATTGTTTAAGTTAGTATGACAGAAAATGGAAATTTAATTCTTAAGTTGTCTGATTAAGATCTTCCAAAGAACTGTGGGAAAAACTGATCTCGCGGTTTTGTTGCTGAAAAAAACATTAAAAAATTATTGTTTATTGTTTTACTTAAACAAAAACCTTTAATTTTGCCCAAAATATAATTTCCATATTTGATTTTCATTTTCTGCATAAAAACTCTGAATTAAGAAAATGTCTATGGTTATTTTCTCCAAATAGTTTTTGAAAAAAAAAAGGTAACTTTTTGATATAAAATTATTTTGAAAAATATTGTTACAACCTTTTAATATTTTCATATTCTATAGCCCTTACCCACAATACAAGTTCGGTGCACATGGGCATATTGGCTTAGTGTCTTCACTGCACTTTCCAGTAAAAAATTGTTAAACCAAACAACTTCATCCAACTGCACTTCAAACACTGCCATATAGTTAATTCCAACCAGAAGAAGAAACTAACAGAAGACTGGGGTTTTGACCGTCAGCGAGAAGAACAACCTACAAAAAACCAGAGCAGGAACAGTCTGTGAAATTACAAAAATGTAAGGAAGCCGTGAGAGGTTAGCAAGAATCTCCCTCTGATATGGCACAGCTGATATTGAGGTAAGTATAAAGAAATTATGAAAACACAAGACAACATTTCCCCAGAATATTCTCCAGGCCTTCAGTGATTTTTGGCTCAGCCATAGGTGGTTGTTTGTGTAGAATAACCTCAAAGGACTTTTTTTCTACTAGTTTCTCCGCTCTCTGTTCAAAGCTGCACATATTTTAAGTCAACCATATCATACAGCAGAGAGCCCCAAGCTCACCTATGAGCTGTGCCACAGGTCACATCCTTCTATTGGTTTTTCAATGCATCACTTGTTAATTAAACGTAATTGTCCCTCATTTTCATACTGATAGAGGCAGTAAACAGTTTTTCTCCTCATCTCACCCTCTGTGATACAGGTTTATAAACATTTCTTCTCATCCCTTTTCCTGACTGGCAAATTCCTTTTTTTTTAACTCTTCATGAGTGCCATTCGATACCTCTTACCATCCTTACTGCCCTTCTTCTAAATGTTTCCCAGTCCTGCCATACATTTATTGAGGTGGGGGAGCAGGACTATACACAGCATTTGAGGAGTTGATGTGCCATGGATTTACACGATGGATTAACAGTGCTCCCATGTTTCTCACTGCTCCTTTCTAGGTTCCTAATATTGGATTAGGTTGATGAAAGGATATGATGGATTAACAGTGCTCCCATGTTTCTCACTGCTCCTTTCTAGGTTCCTAATATTGGATTAGGTTGATGAAAGGATGGCACTACACAGTAGGTGTTTGTGTCAGCTTAAATGAAATGAAAGGAAAGTAGCCATCCAGATGTAAACCCTTCCCGTTGCGTTTACAAAAAATTATAGTGGATAAACCATTGTCACATTTCCGTCTGCTTCACAACCACTGGCTTCATTGTATTATTGTGGGAACAGCACCCTGCTAGCATAATTAGTGCCTCCCATAAAGCAAGTCAGTGGAAAGGCCGAGGTTCAGTAAGGCTGGTAAAAAGTCAGTACAGCTACGAAATAGTGCATTTTTTCCAGAATTTCCATTTGATTATATCTATTAAAACCTCAGAGGCAAACTTCTTAATTCTGAGTTTTATCCTCTGTGTGCAAAGGAAATCTCATATAAGAAAAACCACTGCAGTTACTAAGAGTTTGCTTAAGGTATTTGTCTTCATATGTCTGCTCAAAGGAAAGAAAAAGGCAGAACTCCTACAAGCATCAGTTGTCTCTCTGACAGTAATTTATTCTTCTAGCCAAAATAAAAATCTATTGAATGCAGACCACTGTAAGTTTAAACAAATATATTTCCTTTTTCTTTTTCTTTTTCTTCTGCCCCAGAGAGTCACTTGCATGTGCTGCAATCTGCCTCAGTGGTTCTGGAAATCACTGCTACTCTTGCTGCTCTCTTCAAACCGCATGAATTTCTGGACTTTTCTGAACTCAGAGAAATTAAACCTATGGACAATTTGAAGAAAAATACAGAGGCATGAGGATATGAAAAGGAAAAAGAAACAGTTGTAAATAAATAATTTTTGCTTTCTTCTTTTTAAAGAAATTCTGTTGTTCACATACAAAAAAGAGCAAAGTTATAATTGTGAAATAAGTATTTTTGAAATAACATGTTTTTAGAAATTAAAATAAACGTGCACTGAACATTCTCTGTTCTAAAAGTCCTACCAGTCTGTCAATAATCTAATCATAACGGACTAAAGAAGTTGTGTGAACATTTATTTAACTCTTGAAGAATTGCTCACAGGCAATATTTGGTGATGGTGAGACTGAGGGATGAGGAGGTGGAAAAAGAGTAGGTGGAAAAGATATAAGAAGAATAGGGAGAAGACAGAATGGCGGATGCAGTGGAGGGTGGAGAACTGACAGGAGTATTCAAGGTATAAATTTGTTATTAACTGGCAAGGAAATGAACAAATATCATTTAAAATTAGCAAGGTGGGTTGCTGAGATACATGCAGAAAATAGACACTTCAGGAACTTTTAAAGAAAACACAAATTGTCTTTTGACGATCTGTGTGTCCTGCAGTCTTCCCATTCCCTTAGTGAGCAGAGCTTGCTGCATGAAGAGCCACAGATAAATACAGAGGTTTAAGTTCAACTGTGTTTTCCTCTCTGTGAGATATAAAATGATAATATTGCAAAAAGCACCCACTCTTATGACCTTGCTCAATTCTTTTTGTGTTTAACTCCCAGCTGGGATCTGAAGGTTAGTATTTTTCTAAGCATTTTACAAACCTTCAAAAATATTAGCCTACTTATTCATGTGCTATCTGAGCCCCAGGGAGCTAAAAAGAAAACTCAGGGTATGCACAGTTCTGAATTTGAATTATTATCCATCGGTGCTTTAGTGTGATAACTTTTCATGGGAGTGAAAAGGCACAGTGGTTCTGAAAGGGACTATGTGTGTTTACACTAGCTCATGGAGCAGATTCTTGATTTTTATACACATTCATTTCTCTCTGCAAGCCCTTCAGTTCTCTTTGACAGTGCTTTCTGAATCATAGTTTGAAAAATGAGGAAATTTTCGTAGACTGTGAAAATGTGACATGGCAGAATGCAACACCATGTGAAAACTTATGCAGAATTTACAATCAAACATGAAGATGATTTATATAGCCTTTGATTTTTTTAATTGTTCAATATTCAAAGAAGACAAACGATTTGTATATTAATGGAAAAATCCTTTCACAACCAAAAGGGCTCTTTTTCTTTTAAAAAGGAAGGAAACTGTCACTTAGTATTTTTAAATTAATATTTTCCCTTCCAAGTATATGTCATTCTCTGTAAATATAGTGTAACCAACACGTGCATTTACAGATGGTTACTGATGTTGGGGGGTGGGCCTGTGTGCCTCCAGGAATCAATTGCTGCATATGCAAAGTCTGTTGCTTTTCCTGAGTGACCTTCAGGGCTAGGGGCGTAGACAGCCTGGCAATATGGATTTTTTTAATTGATTTGCCTGGTGCCCAAAATGTTGGTGATGATCCCTGTGAACAGTACTTTTTTCTGCCTTGTGAATCTTTCCTGGTGTTGGTGCCTCTTTGACAGATGCCTAGGTAGATAAACTGGGCCACTCATGGTAATGTTCTGCTTTCCCTTTTTTTTTCTCCTCCCATAAATGAACTGACAGCAGGGGACAATATTCCCTAGCATGTTACCATGGCTTATTTCCTTCAAGGGAATGTATTAGCTTTCGTCTTCCAAGGAAGATTTGCCATATGGAAAAGGCAGGAGGCTCCGCTAGAGCAAATCTGAAGTTGCCACACTTAGGTGGCAAGGAAATCTGAAACCATAACATAGTAGATAGTTGTGTCCAACTGCTTCTGAAAAATCAAGACACAGTCACAAGCTACCTGATATAAAGCTGAGCAGCAAGGTTCTCTCAGTCATTCGGAAATAACTCTGGTATCCTTAAATTTCCCTTTTTCCTGTGTGCTTCCTTTGAAAAGAGCAAGCTAGAATCATTCCTACACACACAAAAAAAAACCAAAAAAGAACAAAAAAAAAGGAGAACTTTTTTCAGGGTTTTAAGTTTTGGTGAAAAAAAATAAGATAAAATACTCAATTCACACCCAGACACCAAAATATTTTAAATGACATAGGGGTTTTTAATAGACTTTCATGTTTCATAGGTGTTTTGTTTCAAAACTGGTAAAAAATCCCATTCTGATGTTTAGTTATTTTCTTGAATAGAGCTAATCTCTTCTGTACAGTCTCATAACATTATGGCCTACTCGTTAAACTACAGGGCTCGAAGTACATAAGTTGTCTAGCTGAAATTACTCCAAATTACTCAGGGGGCATTTCTCAAGGAAAGTCCCACTGGTAGAAATCAAATATATACAGGATCAGACATGTATCTTCAAGACTTATTTATTCTTTGTCTAAAAACTCTTCTGAAAAATTTTAAACAGTGAAGCGACAAGAACTTATTAAAACATTGTATACAAACATCTATTCAAGCTACATTGAAAAGCAAGCAAATATTGAGGATATAAAATCTGACACCCTGAAAAAAAATGCTATGTCCAAAGAAGATTGCTATCAGAGCAGCACAGAGGGTCCTAGTGTACTTTTGATACTGCAAGAAATTTTACCGTGACGAATCTGTTTTGACTCCAAATGGGAATTAAAATAAAAATGGAGGCAGAAAACCTGATATCCCTGAAGTCACACTGGGTATCCGGGCAGAGATGGAGTTTGAGTGGGAGGTTTCCATCTCTCTTCTTCCAGTAGTCTATAGAGGTGTTCAGCACCTGCACTTTACAGATCCCAGGCATCCCAAATGAGGCATCCAGAAAGGAAGACAAAACTATTGTGAAAAATGTGACTTTATGGAAGAGGTCAGGGTACAATTTAATTGTCTCTGGAGTGCTCTTTAATAGCATTAGGTACAAGGTTGCATTTATCTTCACAGCAGTCATTCACTACACTGTAGCTCCTCAGATGAATGGAGTAGGTGCTTTGCCAGCAAGGTCTTCATTCATTGTATCAGTCTGAGTCATTCCCTAGGAAACAACCAGAACATCACTGAACAAGACAGAGATTTCTATGGGAAAGAGTACATGGCTGTATATTACAGTAAACCCTTCACTAGATTCCATTTTCCTTTTCTATGTATAAGATAAAGAGGAGAAAACACTCAAATAAGGTTTGCTAGCACATTTAGATAGAGTACTCATTATGCTGAAAGAGCTGAGTTGTGCAAACCAGAATATTCAAATATTACCAGATTTTGCCAGAGTTGATCTTTATTTACAATTTGTTTGCAATTCAAGTGTCTGCATTTGGGGGTTTCTTTTATAGACTGAAAAATCTTAATTTCCCATTTTTTAGTAATTATCTAAAGATAATTATAATTAACTAAATTTAATAACAAGCAGCTCTTTCCAAACACTGATAATGTCAATAAGCTTTAGTGTAGTAATCTCAAAAAATAGGCAAAAGCTTAAGACTTAAAATATTTTTAAAGCAAAATACATATTTGTAACAACTGAAACAATTTGAGTGTTCGATTCAAAATGTATTTAATTTTTTTTTGTTTATGACAAATCTGAAAAAATATTCTGAATAATTCTTGAATCAAATACGTATATTAGAAGCAAAAACCAATTTGATTTTCAGTGTATCTAATAATTATATGATCAAGTTTTTTAAGAATGTTAAGAGATCAAGATTAAAATCCAAAAGGTTCATTTTACTTCTGTATTACATATTTCTTGGAAAAAAATTAACTTTAACTCTTGACATTATATTTCAACTTACGTCTAATTTCTCAAAAATCAAAATTAAATGTCAAAATTCATTTATAGGGATTTTATTCTCTTGGATTTTCACTTCTGACAGGAAAAAAAATATAATTTTTAAGTTGCTTTGAACTTACTTTTCATTTTGCCCGAATATGGCCTCACTTTTGATAGTACCAGGAAAGAAGAAATCATGTAACTGGAAGACGACCTAGAATTTAAAGACAGTAAGTCCCACAACAACCATAATGATATTTTAAGGCAGGAAGAGCCGGGCATAATATTCAACACTGATTGATAGTATGTCCTCTACGTGGCCATAAGAACTCCATTGAATCTTTTTCTTTTTTGAGTTGTACAATGCTTTTTCTACTAAAAAACAGATCCACGCTAAAATACAATATGAAGAACTAGTAATGAAAAGAAATGGAAATACATTTATTTTTGTTATTTTGTTTTGTTTTTATTTTGACGGAGCAGCTTGTTTCTTATATGAGCGATTGGGGCAATTATAATGGGGTTTTATTCTATGAAAGAGATTAGAGTTTTTGAAGATCTGATTTTTGATGAGCAGTTGGTCATCATATATAGTAGTAGCTCATAGAGGACAGAGAGACAAACCCAGTGGGCATTTTTTAGTGTAGACATACATCAGAGTACAACGGCATAGCTGGAACACAACTCCCAAGAGAACAGCTCAAATTTTATGAATGCCAAAGTACACACATAATGCACAGCAATTTACAAACATCTACATGTGTGCAGTTATTGCACTGAAATGTTGTCTTTAGTATAGCTAAAGCACTAGTAGGAGACATTTCTCAACCATTAGATGATTTTCATCTGTATGAAGGATAGGTGAAGACATGAAGATTATCAGCAGTGCAACTGGAGCAGCTAGTTTGTTGTTGGTATTTCTGTTTCTTTGTATCAGGATGAAAAGAAGAGACACAGACTTTTGAAGAAGTTCATCTAAGTAATGAGGTAGGTGGTGATGAAACTGGAATTAAAAAACCCTAAGACAGTTAGTTTAGAAACACCAAAATAATACTGAGGTTTTTTTTAAAGGCCAATTACTGGTTCGTCGAATATAGGTTATGTCAAATCAAACTAGTTTCCTTGTCTTAACACTGTAACTGGCCTAGTGGGTAGCATGATAAAACTCCACTTCTGTAAAGGGGTGTGACATTGGTCCCAGGTAGCACACTCCTAAGCAGAGTTAAGATTTACAGTCCAGATGAGATCACCACAGTGTGGATAAATAGCAGCTGCAAAAAATATTCACAGAGTGTAGATAACAGTTCATTGTTGTATAGGAAAATGAATAAGTATCTCATACTAAAAAAGAACTACATATCAGTAGTTTCCAGGCAGTGAAAACAAGTGAGAGATGACAAGAAAAGAGCTGGGGAGAAGACAATATAACAGCTTGCCAGTAAATAAAAGATTGTCTTAAAAAGGAGAGTGTTAAATCTTTCTGTATGCCCTGAGCATACAGGAGAAGAGATAAAACCATTTAATAAGAGGCAAAGAACAAGTAGAAAACTTCCCAGTTGTGAAGGGTCATCCTGTGAGCCACAGGACATGAAATCTGCACAGATTGTAAATTCTCCTTATCCAAAGGATTTTTAAAAAGAGGTATTACAGACATGAATCAGAAAAACTACAGAGATACTTGGCCAAACCAAAACACAGACTAAAAGATCATTTCCCATATCTTCCAGCATCATGTTTCTAGCTTCACTACAATTTATTAGGAAAAAGGTCTATAATATGGTATTATGCCGTCTGGTTTTGTAAGGCAAAGAAAGTCCCCTGAAGTCAACAGTGATGTTTTGATTTCTGACAAATGAAGATTTTGTTGTAGGAATCTCTTTACTTAGTACCAAAAACCCAAACCAAAAAAGTCACAACTTTGTTAAAGTTTTAAAATTCTCTCATCTTTCTTTTCCATCAAAAATGAAACCGTGAAGTCCTAGAGTGTGTAAATACACACCAGGATTTTTTTTTAAGAGTTTCTGTAGGTTGGATGGGTATTTTTTATTCTCATTTACTTCTGGAAGCTAAATGTGAAGTTCTTACGACAAAGATGCTGAGCTACTCATGTGATGTATTTCTTTTCCTCCCACCATTGTTCTTCTCATGAAATTTTTTTCAGACTAACACTGCCTAAGAGACCATAACAGTTTAAATAAGCTGCAGGTTATTAATCAAAAGTGAAGACTTTTAAAGAAATCGACACAAATTTAAAGCAATACCTGTTTTTAAGAACCGCAGCAATTAATAAGGGAAATAATACAGGTCAATCTAACAAGATAACTGCTGGAAACCAAGCATTGCAAAACACTTTAGTACTACAGAAGATCTGAGTCTCACAAAATTTTTAATAAACAACAACTAAAAAATGCGGATTATATCTTTGAAAAGAGAAAAATGTATACCACTGTCATTTTTGGAACAGAGATAATTTTTACATTGAGCTTGTAACCAGAAGATAGAAATCTGTGAAAAAATTTTCAGACAGCTGCTGAGTTAGTTGGGCTGCACCCAGCTTTGCTTTTATAGACAGTAATGCATGGCAGTGGGTGTCTGAGATATCAAACAGAATAAAGGACCGAGGCCAGCCTTGGAGCCCAAATTCATTTGCATGTGGAGCTCACTGATTTTCATTAGTGGATTACTGAAACACAGACGTCATGTGAATCCCAAAGTACCTGCTTTAGTGGGTGGGGGACCTGCAAATTCAGCACTCTGTTCGACTGGAATGCTCTTTAAGATGTTCGGCCCAAGAAATTTAGAAATAAAAAAATTAGGAAGGAATTGTGTTCAGGTTAGCTGAAAGTATATTCTAAGCACAAAACCTGTTAATAAATGGCATTAGTAGGAATTTTTTCTACGTGAATTTTGGGGCAAAAGTGTGTCTGTAAGTTAGAACAATATAAATCGGGAAATCAACGACTTGTCACTCAGAAAAGCATAAGAAGGGCAAGAGTTGCTCTAAAAATATATAAAAAAGGAAACAAATGCAAGAATTAAAATTATTATTTACAGGAGAAATTATAACTAACAAACAGCAAGAGTGATGGCTTAACTCTTTTCCCTCCTCCTTAAACCCAAAAACTATTCCTATCTTGTGGTAATAATATACTTACAATAATAGTCAAGGAAGCTGGTGAAATAAAGAGCAAAACAGAAATCTAAACGGAGTACAGAAAATTGTGTCTAAAATTTCCTTATTGTCTCAATTATCAGTGATCTGTGTCGAGTGCATTACCTGAAAAAGGGTCATGTTTAAAGACGAAGGCAGTCAGGGGAGCACCGTTCGGTACACTTTATTACAGCTGAGTAGGAAGCTCTTGGCAGAACACAACAGAGATGAAGCTGCTGCACATCCTGACTAACCAGGCTGAAGGCTGAAATGAATGCTAGCAGGAGATCATTAAACATAATCGGTCTACAGGTGTACAGTGGCACCTGGAAGGAAAGCTCTGGACCGTGATGAACTCCTCCCTTTTATCACTCCTGTGGTGTGCAGGCAATGGTTCTTGCAAAGGAAGGACAGCTTTGTACCCGCTTTGCCAGGACTCCCCTGGGAGAAATATTACAGAGCAGGTGACACCCCAGGTTTGGGGCTGGTACCTTTCTTCTCTCCTGAAAGTCACAAGAGAGCAGACTCCTCTCAGCTAACCACCTTGACTCGTCTAGAGGCTGGCTGCTCGTGCAGTGCCCCTCGCTATCTGTAAGCTGTCTGTCACAGGATGAACAGGGATTGATCACTTGCCTTTTATCCTTCTGTGGCAAGGTTGAGAGAGGCTTGCTAACAAGGAAATTAAGTTAAAATGTGATTCGATACTGGTTAGAAGACAACTGGAGAGCAGGAAGGATGGAGCATTCAGAAGACAAGAAGCATGAATGTCAGTAATGCAGCAGGACACAGCTAGTGAGAACAAAGCTGGGGGCTCTGTGAGAAACACCTGCCCGGTATTTCTGTACCACGCTGTCATTGAGGAGCATCCTTTTGTTAAAAGCCAAAAGTACTGCTCTTGTCTAAGCAAGGTGTTGTTACAAACCATGCATTACACAGTGCCTTCTAAGACAAGTTCTGATTTTTAGGCTGTTTCTTACCTTTCCCTGACCAGAGTGGTCATTGCACACATTTCTCTGAGCTGCTAGAGACAGTATGGGGTCCCCTTACTTTCTCAGTCAGTGAACATTAGTTGTAACTCAACCACAAAGTTCATAATTGGTAAGAACAGCCCAAAGGTACTGGAGAGATCCCCTGCAGGTCCACAGGATGTCAGTGAGAGCCTGCAACGTCAGAGTTGAGCCATGGGGTAACACAGGGCACAAGAGGACACATTTAGTATACACCCCTGGAGGGTCTGCTGGTGGTGAAATGGAGAAACTGAAACACCTGGGACAGGACAAATATTTTTAAGGACTATGTGCCAACAGTTTGAGAGACAAGAAAAATAAGATTAACAACTCAACATCCCAGCTGTGCAAAACCATTTGTGAAGAGGTTGATGCAAGCAATCCTACTCATCAGATGTTGGTGTATAGGCTAAGCATGTACAGTGACAGGATTGAGTAGACAAGGGTACAATGTTTTGAGAGACAGAAGGAAGGTACAAAGACCTCCGATACAGACAGGAAAACAAATGCAGATGAAAGCAGGACACAGGTATTGCCAGATTTGATAGCTGGTAAATTACGTTGAACAGGCATTGAAACAATGGGAAAGAATATTGTTGTGCAACCAGAGAATAACAAATTAAGTAGCTATAACACAGTGTTTCAGATAATCACAAGCCCATTAGTTCAACCTCTGTGTTAACACAGGGCTCTAGATCAAACTGTGAAGGAAAGAACAAAGAATAGAAAGGAAAGGGGAAACAGGATAAATTGCAGCAGACTAAATTAGGTCAATGTGATATCTGTATGAAGCAAGGTAATTAAAGGTCTAGAGAAAGCAATTTCCCTAATCTATGTGTACTTCAGTGAGATATTTAACATAGACCACACTGAAGAAGACAGGAGCTGGCTAAATCACAGAGCGAGAAAGGATCTGGTTAATATGAAGTAGTGCGAGGCGAACAAAACTCCTGGTGACTTGAATGTCAAGGCATTGCCGTTATCTGAGGAAGGTCAGAATATTTTATGGGAACAACTGAATGATCATGAAGCTTGGAAAGACACAAACAGTTCAAATTCAAAAGCAAAATATACAAAAGTGCAAATCACGCCATAGTAAAAAGCAAAAAAGACTGCTCCAAGCTGATTCATCATCAGCTGCGATCTAAAAATAGTAAAAATGTGTGGGCAAACCAATGTATTGTCAGGAAAATTATGATTTACCATTGTGTTGCAGCAGAAAAAAAAATCCAAGGATTTATCAGTTATAGCATTTCCAGGGGAGATAAAAATGTGTTAATGTGACTGTACAAAGCACTGAGGAAATTGAATCTGGAGAAGAATTTATCATTCCATTTATTAGCACTCAAAAAAGACAAAGTTAAACTGGAACACAAGAAGAATAAGCCTATCTTACCAAATGAGACCAGAACAGCCTGCCTTGTTTAACTTAGGAAAATTGATCTTGAAATGGAACATATTTCTGTAAAGTGGGATAAACAACATGGAAAAACTTAACGGTCATTGTAGTAGCAGAGGTAGGGGCATGAACACAAATATGCAAATGGCAATTACTTCTAAACTGCAGATAGGGGCTAGTTATATCGTAAAATTAATAAGAAAGGGGCTGATGAGAAGTAGGAGAGTGAGATAATGAAATTTCCTGGTGACACACATTTTGAGGAAAGTCAATAAAATGAAGTTTTGGAACAGCTTTCTAAAATTAGGTTACAGGAATAAAAAGGATCAAAATTAAAAAAATCTCATACATTTAAGATAGAACTCCTTAAATTCATGAAAGAAATATTGATACAGTTGACCGAGCTAGCAGGAGGCAGGACTTGCTGACCTTTGTAGTACTACATTCTCACATTGCTTCTTTAGAAATATGTAGTTTCATGTTAAAGCCTTCAAAAAGCCATGAGCTACATTGGGTGATTTTTAGAAACACCTGACCACCCTAGATATTTATCTTCTGAGGAAAACAACTAAAGCCCCCAAAGCCCACTGATGTATACCTAAAAAGTATGAAAATATTGAAACCACTTCATTGTGTGCAAATATATCCAGCTTTATTCCACCTCTTTGGCCATTATAAAATAGAGCCAAGAATGAAGAAGAATCTCTTTTCTCATCACTGTTCCTGACTTGTAGGCCAAAAGGAATTAGATATTCTTCCTCTACCTTGCTAAGTGTGCAACATACCCTGTGATTTATGCCCTTTAAAAGAATTCTACAGTGAAAAATCTTTCCAGGAGCCCCAATGAAGGCCATTATGTGCTCTTAACATGCAGTTAATGTGTGTTTCAAATTAGTGGGTCTCTTTATTAGTGCTCTGCTGTTATGCTTATCTGACGTTTCCTTATATGAAACACTGAAACAAAATAAATGAACCCTTGTTCAGCAGGAGCTGTCAAATTAGAAATGGTTACAAAGTAATAATTAGGGAAAATGGATCACAGTGTTCAGGCTTCAGCAATGATTGTCCCTCTGTGGGCCATTAGCAAAATCTAGTCATTGGATCTGCATGCAATTTTAATGAAGCCACAAGTAAACAAACTGCAAAATGATATGGGCAGGAGTTTGCTCACTTTATGAGCAGACCTGTATATGATACTGGGGTTTTCCCCCTCTTTTCCTACCCTTTGTTCCTAATGCTGGTGATTCTGGTCAGGGGGGATTAATTTAGGATTTCCTCTCATACTGTGGTGTTTGAAAAATGGTGATTTCTTCTGACCCCTGTAGTATAGGTTAGCTGCAATTCTATTAGTGGGCTAGGCTGTGCTTATTTATTTATGAAAATACAGGAATCGTAAGGATGATCTCAAGACGCTGCAACAAATCTACAATTCCCCAGATGAAGTGTAGGGCTCTGGTGCAGGGAGGATTGATGCCAGACGCCAGGAGGAACCAACTCCACTAAAACACCCTTCCAGAGAGGTTTTCTCTTTCTATTGCCACGCAAGAAGAGACTGCGGGTATTTCAACTTCCAGCGCTTTTAGGAGAACTGAGGAAGTTTGCCTCTTGTCTGTTTTTAAAGAAAGTTTCCAGCAGCCCGGCTGCCTTGTTAGCAGGCTCAGGGAGGCGGGAGGGGACCGCTCCGGCTGCCCGTGCGGGTGCTGGGGGACGAGGTGCTCTCGGCTTCGCTGCCCCACCTGGTGGCCACGGGAGGAGGGAAGCGGCGGT
>WKFP01013720.1:302973-356267 GCA_011057875.1 Pterocles orientalis
GAAGGGAGGAGCAGATCGGAGAGGGGGGTAAGGATCTCCCGGGGCCGCTTCTTGTTTTAACGCTTCCCCACAAATTAGTTAGCTTGGGGGGGGGAGTCAAAGTGTCGTCGGTGCTTTTGCTTGCCTTCAGTGGATTTTGATAGAGCTTGAGAGCGTTGATAGAGCTAGTGATGATGCTTATGAGGTTCATTTATTTTCTTGATAAGCAGCTAAAAAGAGAGATAAATCCCCTGGTTTCCTAAGCAGCAAGACCACTGCTTTCAATGTCTCTGATACTCCTTTATTTAAAGACATAAACTGCTTCTATCTTTTCACAGAAATTCCCTTTGGGGAATCTACTAACAAATGTAAACTGGCTTCTCCGTTTGGGCTGGAGAGCCCCGCTGGTTCAGATTTGTTCATGAAATGTCTGGAATTGGAAAATCTGTGCTCTGAAAAAAATATTTTTGTAGGTTACACGAAAGGAGTTTGAGCTCTAAAAATATTTAATGTCCAGAGAGCTTTGAGGAAGAAGATGTTCCAGTTATGGGGTCTTCTGTCTGACACTCATTTTTGGCAATGAGTAAACTGGGAAGTGCATTCAATAGCTCCCATGTTTCCTCCTTGGGGCATCCTCAGGCCACCAGTGAGTTTGCAAAGCTGCCACAGGTAGAGCTGGGGGTCCATTCTGTCCCCTTGGGCAAAGGCTGCCTACACAGTGGTCTTGCTTCCCACTAGACATATTCACCAATGCCTGTGACAGCACAAAATGCTGAAATTAAGTGCCCCAGGGGTCACGTGCAAAGGAACCTATTCATTATCACTAAACAAAAGCCATTGCTCTCATCAAAATATAAAATCATACTAAGGCAATGAGCCAGGCAGAGAGGCCATTGCAATGAGAGTGAAGCTGCTGTGGAGTTGCAGGGATCTGGGGATTTTTTTCCAGTTGTAGTGATCTATGTCCCTGGGATGCTGCAATGTGCGCTGCAGTGCTGTATGGCAAATCACAGCTGCTACAGTAAAGTAACAGGTGGCAAAGCTCTGGAGGTAATGTGGTAGGAAATAACTGGACATGGTTTGACTTTGAGTCAAACACCACTACCCCAAGTGTAATTGCAAGGAAGACAGTAAGTACTGAAATTTGAAGGGTATATGTACCGACTCCTGCACTGAGCTAGACAGCCTGTGAAGTTATTAAGTGGTCTCTTTTTGTTTTCTGTATTCTTCAGATGTTTTTGAAAGGTTTTAGTCAGAGGCAGAGTCACTTGCATGGAGGTATATGCTGGATGAAGCTTATATTGTCTCTTGTGACAGGAGTCTAAATCTTATGAGATACCTTACGAGAAAGGAAAGTGCTTGTCATCGCTTCGCTTCCACTTGATTGCATTTCCACAATATTTACCTAGGAAATGGGTATACAGAGCTGTCCTGGTTTCAGCTGGGACAGAGTTAACTTACTTCATAGTAGCTAGTGTGAGGCTATTTTTTGGATTTGTGCTGAGAAGAAGTCAGACAATGTACTGATGTTTACAGTCATTGTCAGGACAGTCAAGGGCTTCTTAGCTTTTCTGCTTTGCCAGTGTCTGCAGGTGCAGGAGAAGCTAGGATGGAGCATAGCCCACAATTACTGGCTTAGGATTTCACCTTAGGTTTAGGATTGAGACCCAAGTTGTCCAATAGTCTGTTCCATACCATGCGTGTCATGCCCAGTATATAGATGAGGCTCTGTCCAGAAGTTCCGTCTCAGTCAGCTCTCGGCCTCAGACCCTCAGGCTCTTATTTTTTCCAGCACTGCAGTTTCAGGACTCTCTCTGCTCCGAGACCATTAGCTGGGGATGGGTTGGGCCTTGGTCATCAGGTGGTGAACATTTGCACTGTGTGTTACTCATTGGTGTATTTGTATATGTTACTATTATTATTATCATCATCCCTATTTGATCACTATCTTCAGTTTGATTGTTCTTATTTCAACCCATGAGTCTCTTTTCCTTTTAACCCTTTAATTCTCTCCCCTATCCCTGGGAGGGGGGAGGGTGAGCTAGCAGCTGCATATTGTTGGCTGCTAACCAAGTGGGCTAAACCACGACAAGAGCACAGGTTCCCAAGTGCCATCTGGTTCCCTGACCACTGCACATACACCATTCACCTGTAAAGTCCAGGTATAATTCAGCCAATATCCTCAATGCCTCCAGTTCCAACTTCACATTATACCTTTCTCTGGATCCCCGAGCGTGTTCTCTCATGCCATGTGAAGTAGTCAGTGACAGCGAGCTACAGAGACCATTGCTATTTTGATGATACTTTTCATGGTCAGATTTGATAAACTATCCCAAGAAAGAGAATGACTTTAAAATTCTGTAAGTGAATTAAAATTGCAAAACTGACAGAAAGTTGGAAGACGGGATTGTGAAGCCTTCACACATAACACAAAATTACTTTTATTGATTTATTTCCTCTAACCTCAGATTAAGTTATTTCTCCTTATTTTAAAAGTCAGAGTTTTTCCTGTCCTTTTCTACTGACTTGTTTTTTAATCATAATTATTTTATGAGATAAACCTGAAGATCCTAAAGCTACCTTGACCAGGTAGCAACGAAGCAGCCTCACAGAAATGACCATCTTCCTTCCACCCAATCCTCCTCTAAGTTTCTTGTACAAGAAAAATCATACAACCATTGAGAAGGACATAGGCTTTTCAAACATGATGTAGATATAAAAAAATCCAAGAGGGAAATGAAAATTACATTCCTCGTATCTCACTTTTCTTTTTAGTACCTGTCAAGAGCTTAGATTCACAGAAACCGCTGTCTCGGAGATTTTAGAAGGCTTCATCCCTTATTTCAGCATTAACAAACCCCCTAAACTTAAAGGGCAGAATTAGGCAAACTCATTAAAATATGTTCCGTACCCCAATAGCCATAAAAATATACACTCCTCTTGTATTACTGTATGTCAAACCTGGAAGATCCCAAGCTTTGGGGCAAGTCCTGTCCTCATCCTAACTCTGCACTGCAACCCCACAGTGTATCAGGAGCCTCATCACCTCCCTTTCCTTGTCTTTTTTTGCACTTTGTTTGAAGGAAAATGGCCAGGGGAGAAAGGAGCTGTAACCAGCTCCCAGTGAGGAGCACCAGAGGACCACAAGCTTGTGACAAGCTTCAGTGCTTATATAGCCACCATGTCGTGCTTCAGGGTCAAGAGCACTCAGCCCTGGCCAGAGACAGGATGTGCCTTGGTGGTATTCCCTGTCAGACCACTTGCTTCATGCAAAGAATTATAAAAGCATGTCTTACCTTATTTCAGTATTATTGGGTGGATTTACTTCCCACCACAAGTTAAGTAATCCTCTTCTGCTACTGAAGATAATTTTCTTTGTCCTATCAGTATGACATTTTCTAGAATAAATTGATAAAAAAGTTTCTCAAATAAGTGTGTCCGAAACTGGAATCACATGTAAATTCAACCACGGGAACCTGTGCATATTCTTATTAAATTCTTTTTCACCATATATCTACAGAGAAGGACCATCCATTGAAAGATGTAACAAATAAAAAATCTTGTCACCTCTCAGCTTTTGCTGCTGATATGCTACACGACCTACTATAAAGACAGAGAATGAAGACATTCAACCATCCCTACGTCAGCTGAGCAACTTCTCTCTTTTGCCATCACTTGTTATTTTCTTGCTGATCATTTCTAGGAGATAAAAATATGGTGCTACAAAATACATTTTTCTTTGCTTCATTTTTAAAATAAAACAAACTGAAAAGATTCCTGTGACGTGGGCCTGCACTGATGCACTGTATCATTAAAGGTTTGGTTTTTTTATCGATAAGATTTCTGTGTGAAAACGAATGTAAGGAAAGGCAGCATGACACAAATTCTGGTTCCTTTTTCAAATCTGCTTTGCTTTTGTGTATAATCCACAGTCTCTGGTGGCAACACAAGCCACCATTCCCTGCAGGAAACTTAGAACAAAAGCAGGGGTCTTGAACAAAATATTCCATGAAAGTTGCTGCTGTTGCTTGCTAGTGGAGATAAGTCTGTGCTTTCACAGTTGTATGAAAGCAGACTTCTCTTAAAGATGTCACTGCAGGCTGGCTGTTTGTTTCCGCTATGAATTCTCTCTTTGTAACTGACATCTAAATAAAACATTTGGTATCACTGTTGACTTAAAGCCTGCTGCTGATCACCTAGTAGGAAGCAAGTCAAATTCTACATGCTGATTTTTTAAGTAAGAATTTCCAGCTACAGTCCCCACTACAGCACTCATGTAGCACCAGGTACCCACAGATCACAAGCTTAGATACCATGTTTTTTCTTATTAGTTAACTCTTTATTGGGCTACATTATTTGCAGAATATTGTGTCTAAGTAGCCTTCATCTGTGACTGAATTCACACTGAAACAGTAGAATACGGGATATAAAAAGTGAGATTAATATATGGCATGCAGACAATTTGCTGACAACCTGATAGATAATTTGATTGCTGCTTTGGAGGAAAAAATGTTATAGGACTAAATTCAGAATGTAAGTAAGCCTGGAGGCTGTCTAATTTACTGTGGTTTACATCAATTCTGAGTAAAGACTGGAGGCACTGTGCATGTGTCAAACACACCTAGATGTTCCAAAATCTGTCTGCTCGTGGTTTCCTTTATCTCTACCTGAAATTTCCTTAAAGCCAAGAGGTAGGTGTACTTACCTTCCTATACATGCACTGAGTTACCTAATTTATTGCCACAACGAGGCAGTAAATTTACCAAAGGCTTGTAAACTAAACCCAGCTGGAAGAATTATACAGAGAATTATAAGAATTACAAAATTATTATTCTTAACAAATTTAATATAATTAAATCCATAATCATAAGAATTACAAAGAACTGTACAAGGAGGAATACCCAGATCAGAAACTCTCGATCTGAACATGGGAGCTGTGCCAAAAAGAGGTGATCAACAAAAAGAAACACAGAGATTCAGATACCTTGGTGATGAAGCTGTTGGTCTTTGCTAAGCTTTGGCAAGCCTGAAAACTTGGTAAATGGCAGGTTATCATTCCCTTACGTGGCTTTAACTTTCCATAAGCTCAGGCACCGTGTATATATGGACTTGTGAAACGCGGTGCGTGGAAATTGTTGTAAAAATCTGCCAGACACACAGAAGTCAGTGCAACATGAAATGGCATCTACTGTCCCTTTCATAAGCAGAACTTCCTGCAAGAGAGCTGATGGGTTGGTCTTTCCAGAGCAGACAGACAAGCTCTGCCCCTGCACAGAAGGCAGTGTCCTACTTTCCTCTCCCTTTGCAAAAGCTTAACCAGACTGGAATCATGCACTCTGCCTTCATGAAGTGATTAAAAAACAAGGG
This sequence comes from Pterocles orientalis, assembly GCA_011057875.1. Classification (NCBI taxonomy): domain Eukaryota; kingdom Metazoa; phylum Chordata; class Aves; order Pterocliformes; family Pteroclidae; genus Pterocles; species Pterocles orientalis. Next base: position 308,320 of record WKFP01013720.1, read on the forward strand.
CTTAAGAGGAAGAATCCCTCCCAATACTTTTGTCTGAGGCAAAATCCCAAACTGTAAATATTTGAACAACTAAATATAATCACCCCATCCCTGGGGTTAGTGAAAGTCAAATCTGGATCCAAATTCGCATCCATGCCAACCAGAACTCTACATCCATAAAACCCTGAATTACATTCCTGAAACCCCAAGTCAGGCATCATAGTCTGAGTTCAGCAGACAGCAGTAGAAAAAGGAAAATGTTCCTTAAAAAAATGTTCATCACCCCCAATGAACTGGTGTGTTCATGTTGCCAAGCAACTGCACTGCATCTCTGCACCTCTGAGACCCACAGGTCAAAACCCAATATCAACAGAAAAGTTTGAGAGTCCAGTCAGGATTATGGAACATTAATATTGACAGGAAAAAAGACAAAAGATGATTTAGATATATGCATCCCTGGTTTTTGAATTATATTGTTCTTGATGGGGCTATCACTATAAGAGCCAGGTGTTTTTCAAAACCTCAAGACAAATACAGGTGGTTTTCACCTTGCAAAGAGTTGGTTATTCAACTTGCAGGTCAAGTAGATATTTTGCAGCTTCTGTAGAAACATTTATAAAAATCCCGAAGAGCTAGTTGAGTGTTGGCCCTCACTGACTATTCCAGAGGGAACACTGTTTTTCACCAGTAACAGAGGATATTTTCTATTCTCTTCCCATGTCAGTGTACTTTCTTCGTGTTTCCTCTTGCCACAGGATTTAGGTAGGGTCATGCTGTTCTAGAATATAAATTATTTCTGATGACAGATAGCCTGGAGTGGATTATACATTTCCTGTGCACCTTTGTTGGGTGATACTCGTGTCTGTGTGCAAGGATGAGCAGAAGTGGAAAGAGGGACCGATGGAGATAGGATTGCCTGCTGAGCCCTGCCTCTGCCTTCACCAGAGAAGAAGCAGCAGCCAGGAGAAACACCATGGGCTGGAGGCAGGCTACAGTGGGTCTGGAGACAGGTTACAGCTAGGAGTGGGACACAGGGCAGCAATGGGGAACCATTTCAATAACCAGTTCAATTAGCTCTTCTCCAGAACAGCCCTTGAAGGAGCTAAATGGAAATAGGGACTGCACTGGGAAATCAGTGTAAGCCCAGGGAATTTCTAAGCTAACAACTAAACACAAGGAGATTAGAAAGTCAGGGGCAAGTAACTAACACATTTCTTCACTAAAGCTCCCAAAGTTTGCTCATCCCCCTTACAAGCAACACACTGAATTTCACCAAGTAAAAGAATCCCGGCAGTTTATCAGGCAGATGTTGTGCTTTTGCCACAAAATCTCACTAGCAAGATGAAAGTAGGTGACGGATAGAGCAGTCGGATAGCGCAGCAACATCATCTCTGTCAGCAGTGAAGCACGATTAATTAGAGGGGTGAAGATTTGTAACAGAGACCACAGTGTGGCTGGTAGAGCATTTGCCGTGAATGCAGAGCAGAAGCAGTGTGGAAGCCAGTCAAGTGGTTCAAAGAAAGATGTAGTCATTACTCACAGATCCCTGAAATAACAAAAAGAGAGAACAAGATGAAAGTAATGCATGCCAGGGAGGAGGCAGAAACAATTCTCGAGGTGGAGATAGCCAACACAAGGAAAAAGGTGTTAGTCACAAGGTCAATGAGAAAGATGTTGCATTTCATTTTGCAAATCATATATGAAATCTGTTATCAAGAAACAAAGTAAAACTTCTAAATAGTATGTTTGCAAGTTCAAGCATGATCAAACATAAATTATGGTAAAAATCTAAGTTACTGAAAAGGTGATCTGAAATAATCATGCAAGCACAAGAAAGCTATTAAGCCCTTGATAGCTCTGGCAAAGAGGGCAATAAGGGCATATCCAATTTAGATTACAAACAGTGAGAACTATCATATTTTAGACTGCATTATGCATTGCCTGTGGAGTTATTTATTCTATTGAGACATTTTAGCAAGTGAGGTTAGAGGTTGAAGCAAAACAGAGGATCACTCTTCAGAAAATGCTGTTGTCCCTGTGTGTGACACACCGTGTTTGGATATTTCTTATGCTTCCCCATCAATAACTTCTTGTGTAATTAACCAAAACCAGTGAGGCACATGCTCAAATTAGACAGCTTCAAAGAAAAAAGGATTTTCTATGGTCAGTAGTCCCTAGACAGTGATATCTCCAGTGAAGTGAAAGCACACAGCATCTGAGAAGCAGCAGCTAAAAAGACGTGTCATGTTTGCTCCCCCCATACCTAAATTTGCAAGCACTTGACCTTAACAGTGAAAGTCTATGTAAATAGCCATGGTTCATGCAGTGCAGTTTTGTCTCTGGGACCCTGTCTTCCTCTGTTGTGGTCTTTCACCTTCTAATTCTCATTCTCCCTCAATTTCTCCTGCCTGAGCAGAAGACCCCAGGCAGCAGGCAGGCAGCGCAGTCCTGTGCACCATGTCATGCTTGACTAGGCTCCTGACGGGAGGTAATAGAGGCTACTGCTGTAGTATTTGCATAGATAGTTGACTGGAGACCACCTGATTTTGTCCACCTTTCCTCTGTGCCTGGCACACATGCTCCCTCTTACTTGTCGCTGAAGGAGGACCCCCGGTTTGCTGGCAGAGCTAGGCAAAAAGGTTTATGCACTTGGGGGTCTGTAGGAGTTGAAGAGTTGGCTGACAATGTAGTTTGGAAACTCATTGATCTGTGGAGGCTAAATATCTTCCACCAGGTAGAAAAATCAGAAAGTCCTCACATTTATATTCTGCCTATGTGAAAAGGTGTGCCATGCTGCCCATGGGGATTTCATATAGCCATTTCATCCTCTGGAGACACTCCCCAGCAGTGAAGTTACATTTTTTAAAAAGCTCACAGTTATTTGGAGACGGGGCCTTACCGTGAGGGCAATAAGCATCACCACAGTACTAGGACATTACCCATTGTTGCAAACAAAGCTCAGACAAACTGTCTGTGTCCCTGATTGTGAAGCCTTGTCCAGCTTCTCAGCTAATGGACCGTCACTCTGATCTCACTGTTAGGAGCTGGCTACATGGCATTACAACTACAGAGGTGCAGTAGAAGCCACTCATGCCACTTGTTCCTCCTCCACGGACACATTTCTGACCCATGCCACTTGGCTGCCCCAAGGCACAGCTCTCCCATCCCAGAGCAGCAGCCAAACACCCAACAGGAGCTCCTCCAACACAGGACTGCAGCATCTGCCTGCCTTCCCACTGAATATCACAGATGCACTGGCGGGGAAGAAACAGAGGTTGCCCTGGTACAAAAGTCCATCTGCTCTCCAAAGACCCCCAGACAACTTAGACTTTTATCACTGGCTGGACAAATGCTGGGCCTCAAGAATGTCAAGTATAGCACAGCTGTTGTGACACATCTGCAGCAGCACACTGAGTCCAAAGCCAAGCTTATTTACAAGTATGTGATTTTGTGCTACATCTCCATTTATTTTATAAATTGCAGGAAGAGTGGACTTCAGAGAGCTGTAGGGAGCAAGGTCAGCACCAAGAGAACAGACATCAAATATTCAAAATAATGTGATTACAGAATGTGCCAACTTGAGAAGGCAATTTCTATTTTTGAGGCATATTAGAAGCAACTCAAAGGGTTTCTGTTTCCGCTCTTATGTTCCACATATGCTGCCTTTCTTGACATTTTCCTACAGCCTGATGTCCCCTGGAGAGCTGGCTGGGTTTGCTAGGTACAAGAGGTCAGACCTGCCAACATATGTTGGGATAACAGGGTCTCTGCACTTCCCCCTAGAAACAAGGAGGCCAGCACAGGAGAAACTCTCCATTCATTTACAGGGAAGATGTTGTTAAGCAAGGCTAGGCAAATCTTGCAAAACATTTAGTCTGAATATTACCACAAATGTTCAAATTATTTACCTCCAACATACTGTCTCTTTTATCTGTTCCCCTTCTGCAAATATTCATAAAACAGAGTTTTGCTGGCAGAGCTGTTTACAGGAACAGAATATCAATGTAACATGCATGAATATTCACACAGTGATAAAATTTTACATTTACAAGACTCAATATGTACCCCAGCACACTCCTGAAGCCACGTGAAAAAAATACTGCCGTGTGACTTATCCAGCCAACTGGGAATAGATATTGCACCTCAAATACCGAATGTTCACAAGGCACTATAAATGAGAAGTCCAAAGAGACAAATCTATTAACATTTGTAGAATGCTCTGACTAATGCACAAGTTTAATGAAATGGGATTATGAAGTTATTTTTATTAATGACATTTATGAATTAGAGTCCTACTGCAAATGCTGTAGCAGGAGAGAAAACTGCTCTCCCGTAAGTAGAGAAACAGGTTATAGTCACAGAGTAAATTGCTATGTAATATTATTATCCTCTGTAGTTTTATTTTCACTTTACAGTAGAACTTGTGATGAAACCCTTTCCAACTGTCAACAATGTTTCTTGACTTCCAGAAGACACAGCCCCCATCAATCTTATACAATATCTGAAACCTTTGGTGTATTTTTCATATGAAAGTTGGGGGTGGGGTGTTAAGTCTTCACCTTAATCATTACAGTATTTTTTACATATTAAACCATCAAAAGTGGTAAAACACAAAATGGGGCTAGAAACAAATACTTTTAGTATTTCATTCTTGAAATGTACATTTCCTTGAAGCAGGACATAAGCAATTCTTCTTAAAAGCGAGAAAGGACTCAGTCCTGCAGAATGGTAAGGACACTGTAATGGGAAAGGAGATTCTAAAGCAATTTTATATACAACTCTACTATCATCCTGTTACTCCTTGATGCCAGCTTAACTCTCATCTGAAGTGCAAGTAAGAGCCCTCGCTGATAAAGACTTTCAGGGAAGTGTTGCAGGGGTAAAGCTCTGAGCTATTGCGTGTAGAAAACAAGGTTACTGGATGAAAAGTTTGCAGTCAGTTTTTGAAGGAAAATTGGACGTAGGTTCATATAAAGTGAAAATATAATAAACCTGGGGAGCTTGTGCATGTATATTGAAGATAATAGTGTCAATACAGCGTTTTTTTAAAAAAAAAAAAACCTCTAAACTAGTAAAACTCCTTTTTCCTTATGCAAACTGTCCAAAACATACCTAATAAAAATACTTGCCAGTTCCCCCTCAAACAAAGCAAACCCTGATTCCATACGGAATGTGCTGCAATTTCCCTTACTGCCCTTCTTTCATCTATTAGTTTTCTTGTTCCTCTCCTGTGAATAGCTGACTGTTCTTCCCCATCCTCAAGCCTCTTCTCTCACAGCAAGCTTTGTGCAGGAGCCCTGGGCCCCTGGCAATCAAAGAGCGTGCTCCACTGACCTTCATTGAGCCACCTATGCTGCTGTACAGTATTTTTAACTGCAATAATGCCTCAGAACCTCCCATTTCATGCTAGCACGGCATTTTCTGCATAGCTTTCCTTCCCACTTTTGGAGTGAAATGGGAACTCTTTATCTGAAGGTGTACCCCCTTTTCACCGTCATGGAATATCCACTGAGGACAGCAGACTTGTTCCTTGGTTTTTGCACATTCTAAATGAACAGTTTCTGTATCGTGTTGCTAGAGCATTGTACTTAATCTCATAATTTTAGTATTTGTCCATTTTATTTGAAGTGAAGACAAGTAAGAGAGGGAGAAATTTTCTGTAGCTCATCCTGTAAAAAAGTTACAGTACCATTTTACTCCCATGGACTTATTTTTTTACTCAATGTATGTTTTCTCTATTCTTCATCAGAACAGGTCGCAGCCTGATGACATTTAATCACCGCACTCATATTTTGAATTTTGGAATAGCTTTGTAACAGCTATTGAGCAAAGCTAGAGAGCAGGTAAAATGCTTTGCCATCTGAGTTTTTCTAAGTTTAGTTTAACAAACACAGAATTCCCAGCCTTCATGTCTTTCAAACAAATACAAATGTCCATCTGCTCTGGTCCTCTTTTTGGATTGCTTTTTTTCTGTTTCTTCAGCTCAGGGACTGGAGCAATAACTTTGGCAAAACTCAGATTATACTGGCATGGAACAAAACCAACCTGACATTGCCTCCACAGTGCAAGGAAACATATCATTGTTTCCCACCTGAGTCCAGATACTATTTCAGGAATAATATGTCACGTTGAGAATATTTTAATTTTTAATCTAGCTTCTGTGTTCTGAGAGATCTTTTCTCTCACATGGCTGAGGTCCCTGATACGACTATAACAAATTATTTCATCAATATTTGCTTTGCCAAAGTTTTACATGTCTTTTAATTTATTTACAAGCCTCTGAAAAGTGTCTATAACCTTAAATACTTAGACTTCCTGGAGAATGGCGAAAACAAATTTATTTGGGTAGCACCATTGAAGGCTGTTTGCAAGGACTCCATAGAAAGGTCTACTGAGGTTATATATTTTGCTCCGCTTAGTCTGTTTGTCATTTAATTTATTACTGGCATTGGGTAGACATCCAATATTGTAACAGTGCCTAGCTCCACGCAATAAATACGGGATCTCGCAGTGCTACCTATCTTTGTGCCTCACACAATGGTGACACAGGAGCCGTGTGATGGATGGATGATTCCCACTGCCAAGGTGTCAGTCTGTGCTGTCCCTTACACTTCATTCAGGTCCCTTGTGATGTGACAGCTGCACAGTAGCAGTCCTATGTTTACTCCTTGTACAGGACTGATTTCTGGAGAACACAAGCTGGAGACCTCTCTCTCAGCTCTGCTTTCTGCTAAATGGACAGACTCTCACATGCAGCTACTACTTTTATACAAATCTTTGTCTGCCAGGAAAGGATGGGATACACAGCAGGATCTTCTGAAGGAGAACTCGCCTTTTTAACCAAGTTAATCCTATTGTTGTGAAGTTTTATAACATCTGAATCACAGCTTTGGACTTCCTGGCCAATTTTTTGCATCCCTGATACACAGGTAATATTTCTTGGATGTCCAGTTACAAGATTTCTCAGCGTAGACTGAAATATTTTTTGTGCACAAGGAAGAAAAATACATTGTTTTCTTAATCCATAGGGTCTGAAATGAGGAAAACAACAGATTCCACAATACCAGAACATATTAGTTTTGGACACAAGCAGTCTAGTGCTCTCTTTTTGTTCATTTCTTATAGTATTCTTGTTTGTTCCTTACTTCTAAGAAAGAAACAGTGAGGCATGTAGTGGTTTCCTTTCAGGATACAGCACCTTTGGGCTTTTTTTCCTTTTGTCAACATTTTCCTCTCCCCTGAAGGCTGACTAATCTTCTTTTTTTTTCTGTCAGTGCTTCCAAGAAGAACTTTCAGCAGGGTCTGCCCAGGAATGCAATCTTCTAGGTCTTTGCATACTCAGTGACATACACTCATTTGGTCTATACTCAGGGACACACAAATTACCAGATAACCCCCGTTCTGAGTATGCCAGGTCCTGTTAACATTGTCTTCCTCTAATCCAGAAAGCAGGAATGGTTTCCAGAAAACTTCAGGAGAGTCACCAATAACATGGTGGATACAATATTAGCACTGAAAACCGTGACCACCATTGTTCCACTTACATTTATTCCTGTCATTGATGGAGTGAATATCAAAAAGTTATCATGCAACTTGAGACAAATCCCGTTGTGGACTGTGACTGTTATAGCAGTTTCCATCCTGCAGTGGCAAATCTTTCAAAAGCCACTGGAGAGCCTGATTTTTTTCTCTGTGCATGCTTTCTGACTGCGGTGAGATTGAATAAATATGGATGTTCCCTTTCTGTTAACTTCTCAATTAACCACTGAAATCAGGCTAAATGTGGCAGAAAAAAAAAGTACTAGATGTATATTTCTTCAGAGTTTTCCCTTCTCATTTGACTGTAATTCTACCCTTCCAGCAGCGTAACTTTCTTAGAAACACTCTCGTCAGTATCTCAGTACCGTAATATACTTACCTTGACAAAACCCATTCAAAGTCAGGAAATGCCTGCTATGCCCCTGACAGATGCAGAACTGAGACACAGAGAAACTAAATGTTTTTTCTTGGGTTGCAAGGAATGTCTGTGGCAGAGTGCAGCACAGATCACTAGATGAATGCCCTTACCCATGAAATGACTTTCCTTCATCACAGCTGGTCATTTGAGTAGACAATAAATCCTTGTTTATTTCTAAGAATATGTTGATGATATATAAGATTCCTCATTTTCCCTCACACTGCTGAAAACCAGCATGACCTCGGGTTTCAAGCTGTAGTACCTTGGTATGACAAGCTTGGCAAAGCAGTGAGAGTTGCTGGGAGAGCCAGGACATGGTCATGGCATGCCTATCAGCCTCTTCCAGAGAGGGCACTGAGAAAGGTATCTATACAACATGACAGGTCAACAAAGAAATGTCTTGCCCATGGACACATACAGAATTCAAGATTTAGTTAAATTCAGTTCTTAACAAAAATACAAAGGGGAAAGAATCAATGGGCATACTGTGGAAAATACACTGAAAACTGCCATTTCTGTTGCAGTTGATATATGTTGTTAAAGTGCCCTGGAAAATCATGTTATATATTGACAAAAAGTAACACCTTTGTTCTTCTGTGGCATCAGCTGAAAAAGAGGAAAATAATGGACTTTGCATTTAGGCTGCAAATACATTTAGGATGCAGGATTACTACTTAAAATCTTATTTTTAAAAAAAAAGCCAGCTTAGTATAGATCAGTAGCTGTGTGGTTTCTTTTCAGTATGGTTATTTTTTTTATTACATTCTTTAGATAAGACTGAGAGAGGATTATGGTGTTATAATGACCTGCCCAAGGTTACATATTGGATAAGTGACTCAAACTGGGTTAGGGTTTCAGACATTTTTGATTTCTGATCTGTCATATCATTGCCCACAGGAGCTCCATGGTATTTTTGGTGAGAAACTAAGACTACCTGTAGATTAGCTATCATTAGTTGTTTAAGCCTTGTGAAAATACCGTGTAATATTAGGACATCAGCAGTGTGGTTTCCACTGTGTCTTGCTAGACAAGCACCTCTTACAATAATTCTTGGAGATTAAAGGATTTTTTTCAACACTTCATCGATAGTTTTAAGTGTTCTAGGGGAAATAGGAATTCATGACATTCTAGTGTCCTGCTAAGAATATGAACCAAATTTTTAAAAACAAAATCTTAATTATATGCATTTTAAACAAAAAAATACTAATTTGTGAAATTCAACTTTTGCACTTACCAATGGACATTCAGAACAGAGATGCCATCAGTCTTTAGAGAATTTATAACAATTGTTGATGTTGCAAAACCATCCCTCTTAAGTTCTCATTGACTTCAGTGGAAGTGTAAGTGCTTAGTCTAGACCAGCAAAGACACGTAGTGGTCTTGTGAAAATCAAACAGTGTTAGTAGTACCAGTGTTTGGTTCGGTTTTTTTTGGATATCAGGGTTCTCACTGCAGAAAGAGTGTAATACTTCTTACACTTATGTTATTTACATCATCTCATCTATTGTATGTTTTTATAATGTGTGGTTTCAAGCCATCATCGGACAGACATGTAGTCCTCTCTGATGTCTCTTACTACAGTTCAGTACTATTGTGAAAATAATTTCCATAACACATTCAGAAGCAACGTGCTCCAAAAATATATAGTGGTAAAGCCCAACACTCTCTTTCTCAATAACAAAGCCTCAAACCCTTTCTCAATAACACAAGGTAGTAATAATCTGAATTTTTTACATTTTCCATTGAGAAACATCTTGAAAATTGAAAATTATTTTTTCTGATAAATAGAATTTTTTACTTTTTCCAAGTTCTGAGATTTTCTTTAGTCATGAACTCACAAAAATTAGGGATTTTCTTTTCTGTGTTGTTTTGCATTAATTGTCACAGGGAAAATGAAGCAGAAAAGAAAACGAAACTATAGATGAAGTTCTAAAACACTAAAATTCTGCTCTTCAAAAACAGACAAAAATGCTTTAACAAAAAAAATTGTAACATTTCAAAAGTTTTTAGAAGTTTTTGAACTCTTAAAAAATCTTTTCTTTATGCTACCCACAACATATAATAATTTACCTCTTATTTGTGGTGAAAAGAGATGTTTTTTCTTGATTTCAGGACTTTGACCAGTCTTTCAAGATCAATGAGTAAAAAACAGCCACGAGATCAATGACGAGGCAAAATTGCTTATTTAATCAATTCCTTCTTCCCTTAATTTTTTTCTGCCGAAAGAATGGAATAACTACTGGTGGAGGGGGGGAGATGACAACCAACAAAAAAGAAAAGCTCTAGTAGGAATTCTAAGACTCTAAATATAATGAATTGCATTCTTTCTTACATTATCAATTACAGACTCTTTTAATTAGTTTACCACAACTTATGCAGTGGAATGTGCCATTAAGAGGGTGGGTTTCCAGTTAGCGATGGGACTTGCTGCAGTATCTGCTGTGCAAACCCCAGGAACAGTTACATGTCCTGACACAGGAGAAAAAACCCTCCATAAAACTGACAGCAGAATCAGAAATGTGTAAATGTTTTTTTCCCACAGTTCCACAGAGATAGGAAGAGCAGAGCATGTCACTGTGCAGCCCTACAGAGGGTTCAGATTCAGGTCGGATCCAAAACTTTGCATTGTCTAAGTATCAACAATCCACTTCTTGCTCTTTGTTGTTGCAGCATTTCACACAACACAGGACCAGAGCGAACCAGCTCTGTTTCTGCTTTAAGAAAGAAAGCACACTGCTACCCAGTAAGCCTTACTGAGTCCAAGGTGGAAGGACAAGATAAAATCTTTCCAGCCTTACAACATGTTGCACATGGCTGCTGAATGAGATTTAGCATCCAACATCCCTCTTGTCTTTCTTTGATCTACTGCAGGTACAGCAGAGGCAACTGATCCATCAGTTTTTGAGTCACAAGGGGTTTCTGAGTCACAAGTGGTTTCTGACTTGCGTAACTTGTGCTTGGGTGAAGGTTTGCCTGTGAGCAGCGGTACTCACCGAGCTCAGGGCTGGGGAGATGCTGAAGGCAATGGTCTGAGGCTGACATTTAATAACAAGCTGCAATTCAAAGGTAAAGGAAGACCACCCATTTAAGCAATCTGTTGCTCAAAATGCTCTGCTTACCACTGGTGGCTGGAGTGCTCTTATTTCCATCTCAATTTAAAAGAAAATGGGTTATCTTCTGTTCCTATTGTAATAGGTGCTTTGTACTGTTATAGTTACAATCAAAGGTCTCTCTTTTTCTTTTTGTTTTCACTGTCTAGCAACCCTGCTCCCATTTTGCTCATGATGATATTCAATAATACAAACTACCAGCAGCTTTTTTAATGCAAGCTCTGCTCTGGTTTATAACACAAGGATATGTCCACAGGCAGCTGAGGGCATGTCAGTCTGGAGGCAAGATCACGAGTAAGTTGAGAAGGTTGAAATCTTTCTGATACCAACATAATCGACAACACCTGAAAAAAGAGAAAATGGAAACATTTTGCACACCCTATTTTGGGAAATCTCTCCTTTTCCTCCCTCCATGCTCACACAAAGTTTATTTTTAAATCTGCAGGCTCAGTTGTGCAATTTTCATCACTACGATAGTCACTGGCTGTGGAATGGCAATTTACATCACACTGGTATTTTCTGGGAAGCAAATTCAACTCTTCTTTATAAGGAACTTGCTCCACTAGCAAGCCCATATTTAATGTCCTCCCTGGTGTTTAAGATTTATTGCAACTTCTGTTGCAGTGCAACCGATGCAAAGTTAGTTAATTTACAAACATTTGTATTCAAAAGAATATTGGTGCTAAAGAAAGAAAGATGTACTCCATCACAAATACTTCCTGAGAAATGAACATTAATAAAATTTGTATTTGGGTTTGGGTTTTTTTGCTATTGTTTCCAGTACCGCACTCTCTCTTTCCAAGCTCATCAGCCTTGCTCTGTGCATGTACAAGAAATTAATTACAATATCTCAATATTTGTAGTACTTTTGCTCTCCAGAAGCTGTAAATCTCTGCTGAAGCTCCTGAAATATATTCTTGAATATAGTAATGATTGGTTCCAAACACCTGCCTATGCTTCCAGCAGAGCTACCTCCAGAAATCTCCTGGGAGTGCACATAGCTCCCAAGGACTGGATCTGGAATGGGAGCTCCTATTTTCAGTGCTCTTTGCTGCACCTGAGTGAAGTATCTGACATAATCCGAAACAGGTGGTGCAAATAACATCACTTTAAGTCGTGAACTGGTATCAGTAGTGTTGGAATAAGAACACACTATCATTTTTATCATACAGGCACTCATTGTCAACAGCAAACACCACATTTAGAAAGTATCTTATACACTCTGTTTTATGGCAAATCTCAGAAACAGCAAGCTATATGCAAAGATTCATCAGGAGTTGTGTCTTCTGTGATAATTTTGCTTCCCCTACTCTTTACAATTTCACCGTAAAACCCGATATAATAAACCCAATTCTCTGCCATAACCTTGAGAAGAAAAAGGGATTCTGACCTCCTGGGTCAGTCCTGTGTGCTCCAGCCTGACAGTCAAAAGACTGTGGACACTCAATCCTTGTGACTGGGGAAAGAGGGAATTTGCCTTTGAGTCAACAATCCACGTTCAAAGCTAAATTAAGAGGGATCTGGAAAAACAAGGAAATCTGCTGTTAATAAGGATTCAGTACTCTTGAGCAGAACCTTTCCTTTTAAACAAGTGGAGGAGGTGGCAAGAAAGCTTGCTGACCCATGCACCACTCCCAAGCTGTAAGGAAAGTGTCCTTGCAGATGTTCATTTGTAGCACCACCTATTGAGCCAGATGCTGCCCTGTCAGCGAGCATCAGCACTGGCACGTTGTTTATCCAGCACATCAGTGCGACCAGGTGAAAGTCAGCCAGAGGAAAGCAGTCTGAGCCAAGCTCCACTCAGGCACCATCACTCTAACAGTGACAGAGCAAAACTGAATGGATCAGCCTGAAGCATCACTGTGCAAAGAAATTAACTGTGTTGTTGTAACAATACTGACAATTTTTTTTTCTGATAAGTAAATGTGTATTTAAAGAAAGTGGGGGCAGGGGGGAAGGGAGGAGAATGCATTATATTTAAATAAGTAAATGCAACGAGAGTAATGATGATGCAAAATTACTTCAACGAAGATTTGTTTGATGTAAGAGTGTGATATTCTGCTACTGAGATAAAAATTAGATGATCACTTGGGAAAAAAATGCATATGAAAACTGTATGAAGGTCTTCCATTAATTTAAATTAGTGAACTACACCAAAGTCGAGAAGCAACAAAGGAAACGGCACTTTCAGGACACCATCAAAGTCAGTAGGGAGCATTTGAATCAAGGCCAAAATGACAGATATCACTGTTGCCTTCAGCTTTCACCTCACCAGCAAAAGAGGACACCCTAGGGTTCACTTTTAAGTGAAACCCACTGCAATGTTGTGCATTTTGTCTTACCTCTTTTGTTCTTTTAAAGTAACATTAAAAATAGCATTTACTGTAAAGAACAAAGCTGGAAGTCCTGAGTGACGCTTCTGAACAAGATCATCGGTTGTAAATGTGGACCTAATTCTCATTTACACTAATGGTGTAGCAATAGAAAGGGGTCCTCACCTTGATTTAATGTAGATTTGCAATCACTTTCATCCTCGACTTTCAATAGGGAGAAGAACCTTGGAGTGAATAGTGGGAGTCCTGATATGCTTTACTTCAACCTTCTACAATAAATCGTTCTTGGATTGCCACTGGCATGCAAAAAACAAATCACAACTATAACTAAAAAAAACCCCAAAACTAAACCCCTATGTGCCTCAGTTTCCACATGTGCACACAAGAAAACAAAACAAGCCTTGAAAATAAGGGAGATTAACTTGCAAAGTTCAACCTAGTTTTTGTTGGTTTAAATTGTGGCAATGTAGAGCAGAAGTAGTCTTGAATAGTTTCTTTTTTAAGGCTTTCTATTTTTTTTTTAATTGAAGAGTATTGAGATAAACTGTTTACCATACCTTTGCTGTAAATCCAAACTGTTGAGTTTTGGGAATAAATGGGGAACAAGAACAAAGTATACTGGAAGTGGTGGTGTGCATACTTGTGTCGAATGATTCAAATCACTCAATTTTCGTGAAGAGAAAACATATTTTAAAGCCAAAGATCGTGTCTGCTGCAGCATGCCTCTGCAGCTTCCTCTGTGTAGACCAACCCTATAGCTTTCAACCTGGAATAGACAGCTCTCATCCCAGCTTGCCAGTAACCCTCAGGCAATGCCACCAGTGATTTTCATTACTGTTTGAATAATAAATCCTTACAACCAAGCAGCTATGAAAGATGTAAGGTGGACCACCATTACGAGACCACATACCACATTACTTGCCTCCCTTTCCTGTTTCTGCATGGTGTAGATGAAATCTATAGTTAGAGATTGCTATGTTGCGATACAGTGTCTGAAATGAATTAAAGCTTTGGCACTTTTCATGTGTGATGCAGATATATTTCCCGTTACTACATTCTTCACCACACATTAGGTGTCAGAATGCAGAGCACATTGCAGGTGAGTTGGGTGTTGTTTCTACAAAAACAAAAACTGTGAAATGGAATTTTTTTAATGATTTAGAATAAAGCATATTTTTGGATTGTATGGATAATCTATGAGACTCTCTTAAAAATAAAAAAGCAACAAGTTTTGTCTTCTTTTTCTGCATATGCTGTAACAATTTAAATTTCTCAAAGCATATGGTGAGAATCGGAATTATCCCTTCTCCACCTACTACTCACAATTTCTTGCCTACCAATTTCAGCACCTAATCTATAGTGCTAAAACCAATTAGTGATACATCAAAGGTTTTTGCAGTTGTAAATTTTGGACTACTACAGAGCATTAGCACATGAGCTCCTCATTACAGGCACAGATATATGTGATCTTTGATCCATGTGCTAAAAAATACATTCAAAATATGTTTTCTTTGGCAACGTTACAGTTTCCTAATTGAGGGAAAAAAGCTAATTACATAGTCCTTTGCCAGGCTGGAATCTGCCGTAATAAGGATTGTACACAAAAACCAAGTTGTAAATGAGAAAGACTAATTTCACTTTTTTTCATTTTTTATGAAATTTTTGCCTTCTAAAGTTGTAGAAAGTTATTTTTCACAAATCATATACTCTAGTGAATGGTTTGAGATTTCAAGGAGTTTGCTGGATTAATATTCTGAACAAAACTTCAGTCCCACATCTGTGCTTAACTTTTGGCACAGAGTGGTGCCACCAAAGTCAATGATATGAAATCGTGCCAGCTAAAATTAACTATCAAAGCATAAATTAGCAAATGCCGTGTTCTCCTGTTGGCTGGTTCCCAGTATGCCTCTCCTATTTGCACAATGTGGACATAAGGCAAGCGATGAAGTCGATAGTAAAGCAGCACGCTCTATGCTTTACTGCTCAGACTACTTGACGGGCTGTTCATTTTCTCCTGCTATTCCCCATCCATCCACAAAGTGTTTGCATAGTCCAATGTAAAAATAGCAAATGGGACATCACCATTTGATATTAGGTTGCCAGGAACATTTCTTTATAGTCCTTTTCTTCTATGGAGAGGTATTTTTCCATCCTTTGGAACCTGTGCCCAAACCCAGTGGGTATCAGAACTGTGTTACCTTTTGCACTGCATCAGGAGAGAAACAAAAATTGATTGGAGCTGACAGGAAAATGTGACAGACTGGACATGTTTTGTGTGAGTTGTGGCAATGACGCTCCAAAGAGTGCTGGGAGGGAGGAAGAGGGGGCAAGGTCTGGCCTCTATTTCTTCCCTCTGTTTCCCAGATGGAGTCTTCCTTCATCCAGTGCATGAAATCTCTTAGTCTCAGACAGAGCTGTTTAGCTTGGCCACTGAAACAAACTTTTTAGTTTCATAGAATCATAGAATCATAGAATGGTTTGGGTTGGAAAGGACCCTAAAGATCATCAAGTTCCAAACCCCTGCCATGGGCAGGGACACCCTCCACTAGGCCAGGTTGCTCAAAGCCTCATCCAGCCTGGCCTTGAACACCTCCAGGGATGGGGCATCCACAGCTTCCCTGAGCAACCTGTTCCAGTGCCTCACCACCCACACAGTGAAAAATTTCTTCCTAATCTTCCTAAATTTCACAGAATCACAGAACCACACTGGAATTTTCAGCATAAGTGAAAGCAATATCTAATCTCCATGATTCAGAGAAGGAAACAGAAGCCCCTTGCCACAACTGTAACACTTTGCTACAGGAATTACAGAAGCTTGTTGGATATTTTTCATTCTTGAGAAAAGTTTTCTAAACACCATTTGCAGGGGATTCCTCCCTACACTAGTTTTTTAGTGATGGAGGGTGCAGAGATTTTTGTTAACAGATAAGGTTGGATTCTATATTTTTAAAATTCTTATTTCACTGGTGAAGGGACAGCACTAGAAAAAAAAAATTTAAACGTACGAAAGGTATTTCTTAACTTGTGTTCACATCAATTCATTCTCTCTTTCAGCTTTTGAACTATAATATTACTCTTGAAAGTAACCTTTAAGGTACTATCACATATTCCACAACTCCTTTTCCTAACTGCATCTCCCACACTTACCCTGATTAGAAACATAGGATGCCTTCTACTTTCCGTAATTTATCTACTAGCATTCTCCATTTCTTAATAATATCCAGAAAAGACTCCCTGATATAATTAGGTTCACTACACTTTGCATATCACTGGTATATACTGCTGAAGACTGTAGGTGAGTCAATATTGAGATCTTTTTTCTGTATTGCTCATCCCCATCTACTGAAAACCCCTAATATGACTTCTGAAATACTTATATTAAAGCATAATTAAATAATCTAATATCTTTCTCCATCTCTCTTGCCAAATGGCACAGAATAAATCTAATTCAAAAATTATTTTTCTGGTTCAGAGGCAGATATACAGATTTTTATATTCCTCCTCCTTTTTCAAGACACCCACTTCCTCTAAATTTCATTTTCTCTCCATGCAATAAAAAATGAAGTAACATTGATTTCTTTTTTATTTCATTCTTTTTTTTCCCCTAGTGAGCCCATACGACATGACAGTGAATAATAGCGTATGCCATGAAAACAATTACATAGCACCTCTCTATTGATCTGTCTAATTATATCTCTTTACTCAAAACAAAGTTGTTTGCTCAGACATGACTGGCAAACCAGAGAGGTTTGTGCGCCTGTTTTACCTTTCATTTCAATGTAGTTAATTATTTCCTAGAACAGATACCTGAAGAAACCTCTGACTTTCAGATGCCTTTCTGCCTAGTGGGTCTCCCTACCCCAGTGAGGAGCACAGATGGACACCTGGAGAACTGCTTCTGCCAAAGTCTCATGGTAATCTAACATTTAAGTATTTCTGAGGATCTGAAAACCATATTGAGCCTGAATTTGGAAACACTATGGTCACAGAGGACAGTGCCAATAAGTCCTTCACAGCTTTGCTACAGCACATGTAGCACCTAAGCAAGTACCTCTGTGTGCACCAGTTTGTGTTGTGTAGCCCCAACAGTTTGCACAGGGCAAGATGAAGGGTATCCACATAGCACCATTCATACATTTAGGCGTCTTACTCAGACGGAGCAAGGTACCATCTTGGGGTAGGTTTCACAAACTGAACTTTTATCTGGAGCTGGATATGTAAACCCAGACAATCTAGTACCACCAAGCACCCTGGGAGCAGCATGCTTGCCAGCGAGCTGTATCAGGGAGCATTTAACCAAGACAAAGGTCATTTTTCTTTGCCTGAGAGAACTGGAGCCCAAATCTGTCTCAATCCCAAAAGACTGCCCTAATCACCATAGTGTAAAATATATATTTTAGTGTCCTTCTGTTGAAGAAAAGTAGTCACCACCACTAATGCATTAGGCAACACCTTGTTGGCATAATTTAATGCTCAGTGGGCCAAACGAGCAGAATAGCTGCACACTCAGTTTGGGCAGAGCATCTGCTTCTCCTGACCCACTGGTGAGTTTTACGGAGCAGATGAAGATCATACCAGGTCACAGCAAGGTAGTCTCCCATCTGAAGAGAAGCATGACTTCTAGCTCTGTCTAAAAGAGATATTATTTCCGGTAGAGAATTTGCTATGTGAGGCTCATCTTTTCTCATCCTGGTTGGACCCATGGATGGGAGAGTCGTGTGACAGACTAGCTGGGCAGCCTGACCAAGGCTGCACCTCTTGGGTGGATGTCCCTGGGTGGTACCCTCAGGCCAAGCCAAAGGCCCTTCACATCTACTTTTGGGATTTAGAACTCTGAAAAGACAAAGAAGCAAGAAAGCCACCCCTGTGAATCTAGCCTGTTACTATCAGCCAGGATTTTCAAAGTCACAGTGAAAGGCAGTGGCAGATCGGGATGCTCAGGTACCTGCGCTTTTCCCTTAGTCATTACCCTCCACTGCCCAGTACCAATTCTTGATTCTGACTCACAGGTCATTGCTGTGGCTTGCCTGGGGACCTTTTGGGATGAGCTGACACAACAGAGCAGATGGTTCTTACACTGAAAAATATTATTTAACTTTATTGTGACCAATAGTTCAATATGAGTATGTTGCTGTCAGATGAATTCCTTGCCATCAAAACAAACAAAAGTGGGATTTTAGAGGCACAAAATTACTTTTAAATTGAAATGTTTGTCTGTTTCCAAACCATCTGCCTCACATATTCAGTTTCTGTTTGCTCACTCTTGTAAGAGGAGAAGGAGGGAGAGAAATCCAATGACGTGAGCCAGCCATGACCACTGTAATGAGGCAGAGTTTAACCAAATAACAAAGTTAAACAGAACGTAGCTGCACTGAAGTTCATTCTAAATCCATAGCTTGCAAATCTGGAAAGCATCAAAACAAGCCTTGTGTTCTCACTTGGGAAACTGAAATAAAACTGTAACACACACACACATACATACAAATATACACATCAAAGTAAAAGGATATCCTTCATGCAAAACATATTCTAAATATATTTTGTTGACACTGGTTAAACATAGAACATTCAAATTTTGAAGCGATTGTGATGTTATTTGTTATATTGACTAATTTCCAACAGATATTTAACACAGCACTTTTCCTTTAATAAGATATACTTCTGTATATATTCCCTCCTCCTCTACAAATTGCCTCTTATAATTGTTTTTTATATGAGAAAAATTCTCTTTAGGTAGATCTTATACATTAATTTGTCTGTTTTAATTACAGATACTGCATAGGTAGATCTTAGATATTAACTTTAATTAAATTAATGGAAAAAAAATATATTTAAAACATAGGCATGGCACATCCAGAATATGGGCAGCTACAAGTAAATGATAGCTTTGAACTCAATAAAAAAGAAAAGAAAACCCAAAGTTTGGTTACACTGTAAGGAGACTAACTGTTGTGCAAAGGCTGAAGAAGAAATAAGTCAAGCTTGTTATTTCAGCAAACAATGCATTCAGCCCTGTTATAAAAGCAGATCTGTTTGTTTTCATACAGAATATCATAGCCCACTTTTTTAAACCACAACCTTTTTTCTGCTCTGTCATATTTCCTTCAGAAGAGCCAGCCTCTATCTAAGGCTTTTTGTTTTTCTTTTTTAAATCAGGTGCAGCTGAGCCTATTTAAACTCAATCACGTCCACAGGAAAATCTAGTAGTGCCCCTTGTTTTTCTCAGGAAGGGAGACTGATCTGGGAACTGGAGATCCCATCTGAAATGCCTTCTGGAGTTTAATCTCCTGAGCCCCATCTGCCCTCCACATCACTCTGGCTCAGCCAGTAGTATTGGGCAGAGCCGAGCTCGCAGCAGTGTCACCCAGAGGGCACGTCCGTGGGGGCATCAAGGGGAGAACGTAGCCCGCCACAGATCCCTGATAGGATCTGAACTCACTTGTCTTCATTCTCTTCTACACACTAAATGCCAGTGTCACTCCCCTGCCTTGGAGGAGTTATTTCCGATTTTGCGTGGTGTAAGAAAACCTTCAGTGCCTATACCACCTGTGGCAAGGACAATTTATTATGATAGACATTTCAGCCCTTTCTCCCTCAGCAACACTTCTAGGCATTTTTCCAGGGTACCTTGAAAATGTAATGCAGCTGGGCTCTCCACCAGCATAGATAAGCTTTACTTAATAAAACTGAACAAACTAATTACAGCCAGGAAAAAAAAAAAAGTTTTATGTGCACTAGAATCTTTCCCTGATCCCAAATTAGCTGTTATTTTAAACTGTTCAATGAGTGGTTTCTGTAAACATACCAGCCTGTAACTTGCTCAGGAGAAAGTTGTTCTATTTTTTTAATTATTATTTTTATTCACAGTTCGCTACCTGTGTGGTGGGTCTGATCCTCTGAGTCACACGGCTGTCTTTCTGCCCAAGACTCCCTGATTTGCAGTGGGGTTTTCAGCTCACCACAGGAGTGTTGTCACCCATATTTATGTGTGATGTTCACAAACGTTTTGCACTATTATTTCAAGGAATAATTTTAGAGACAAAATCATGCCTTTTAATACTTACAAAAAGCTACTAGGACAAGGTTACAAGTGTTAATTAGAAAAAAAAATTGAGAAAAAGTTTGGAACACATTCATTTACCAAAATGTACAGAATTCCTCCAGAAACCAGAGAGGGTTGGGAGAACCCAAATGGCCCACTTTGGGTTAAAACCCAGATTTTTTCTGTTGTCCTTCGTCAGCTTGCCAAGGGGACTCCCCTGCAGCCCCTGCATTTGCATTTGCAAGACCCTGGGGACTTGTGAAAGTTGTAGCTCATTGAGGACCAGAGGTCTCCAAAACATCAAGTCCCACCCTTCCCAGCCCCAAACTATGCAGCAGCTCTGAAGGGGAAAAGCCCTGCAGCTGCACCCTGTCTTGTTTTGGTGGGAAATGCTGAAATTGGAAAGAGGGGGCAGACAAAGGGCCGTAGCTGCGAAATGAGGATACACCAAGTTTTGAAGAAGAAGCTGGGAAGTTTTGAAGATATGCTGTGATCATCACTGGGATTTAGGGGAGTTTAGAGGTGAAGGTTTTGTGGGTTTGTCATTCCGGCTATATATCATAAGCTTAAGAAATCTTACTTAAGTTGACTCACTTTTGGAGAAAAAAAAAAAAAATCTGACTCAAAAATAAAGGCAGACCAGAGTCATAAACTAGTTCTAGCACTGCATATGCACAGAACCACAGAGACCCTGAGTTTATCCTCCACATTTAAATTTGGTTTTAATATTGTCAAACAGGTATAACTGTGGTTGTACATATCTTACACACTAACCATCTAAGCAAGTTAAGGATTTCAGTCCCATTTTTTTGGAACCACAAGGTTTCTTTTCCTGAAACATCTCTAAGGTCAAAACAATAGTGACCATTATCAACACAGATAAAACATGTTAAAATGTTTAAATCTCTTGATACGTTTGCTAAGGGATTATTTTCTTAATTTGAACTGCTCTTACTTCAGCAGAGCAGTTAATGTGCCAAGCTAATAATGCTTATGGTATCATTCCAATTCACAGCAAAAAAAGTATTATAAGGATAAACTCCAATAAAGGATGAAAGTGACAAAAGCAAGACTGGGCATTTAAATGCTTCAATCTAAAAATGAAACAAACTAAAATCCATCTATTAATTCCTTTCTTACCATTGCTTCTCTCAGGTACTTTTACAGCTGTGTCCCTCTTCACACCCACACTTCTCCAGTCCTTGCAGCTGCAATTTTATCCTCTTTTATCCCAAGTCCAGTTGAGATCCAGAAACCACCCAAGATGCTCATCCCAGGCTGTCTGCTGAAGTATAGCAGCCTCTGTCTTCTCCCTTCACCTTAATTTCTTACCACTCTGATTTCCCTTAACCACCAGTTCCACTAAACGGAGTGGCAACTTCTGAGTCTTTCAGTCTCAGACATATCTACTCAGCTTATCAGTCTCTGATTCCATGTCCCAAAGTCACAGTCCTCAGATTCATAGCAACCTTTCAGTCCTTAGTTCTTTGTTGTTTTCTCAAAATTCCCATACCCATAGATCTCATATCCTTCTTCCTCCCAAGTCCTTCAAACCAGCTAGTTACAGACTTTCCCCCAGAAATTCTACAGTTGTGTTTCTTTTCTGCTTTTCCACCCCAGTTGTGAGCATGTACCCTTGTCCTGCTGAGGTGGGCATCTTCTTGCTGTCTGAATCCTGGGTGCTAATGGAAGAGTCCTGAACTGTGCAAAAGAAATAACATCTCCTCTTAGTCCTGGCACAAGTGCTTACCAGATGGGGGCTGCAAGTCAAAACTGAACTGCAGATTTTTTTACTCTTGATTGAAGATGAACAGACTTTTAATAGAATGGCAAAAGTGTACAAGACTAACAAATTTCTTGCAATGAAAGCACAGGAGGTCTACTGCTTCTCAGAAGAAAATACACAAGATTTTAATGAGGAAAAAATTTCTTCTTTTCTTTGCCTTGTTTTTAGAAAGCTTAGTCTATCTGGCCTATTATTTCTAATCAGATAAACCAGCTTACTGAGAGAATCCAATCCATTTCTCTAGAAATGCAGACATTCAAGGACATATATGTATGCATGTACAATAGTCTGCTCAGTGGGTACCTTTTGTACAATATTTCTGATGTTCAAACTCTGCCTTGTCATCCCCCCTTCTGTCCTTATTTCTCTGCTGCATTATTTTTGCTTTGCTGTTTTCTTCACCTCATCCTCATACAGGTTCTTTCATGACACTAGTGAGAGTCCACCAGGCCTTCCAGGTACCCTCACTTTCAATCTGCTTTCAATCTACTCCTCATCTTTCATGTCTCTGCTCACTGAAGTCTTCTACAGCTCCTGAGGTTGCAGCCCTCTCTTCCCCTTTCTCAAAGGACACAAGCTACCGTGATTTGTCCTGGGCACAGCAGGACTGTAGCAGTCCAGGAGAGTGAGGATGTTAGATTGTAAGCTCTTGAAGACAAGGGCTGTACTTGTGTTTCTCAGGTATATTGAAATTATTTTACCACCTGACACAATTTTTAATAAAATGAACAGTGGTGTCAATATACCTTCCCTTTGCTTCATTTTCGGTAAGATACTGTTACTTATATTACTCTGCTAACATAGAGTTTACAGCATCATTTCTGTCTTTATTGGATTGGGACTCATTGCTTTTTCAGCACCGTTCATACAAATGATGTTATAAAATCAGAAGAATAAAAACTCTCCAGTTCCATGAAGGGAGATATAGACTCCAAAGCACTTTTATTCCAGTCTTATCTATTTCAGTTATTGCTGTAACAAGACTCCTATCTGGAGTGTAACACAGTTAGCCAAAATGAAATTTTAGAGGTCATCAGCAGCATTTTGGCTTTCCTTTGTTTGTTCCATAACCATTTAAGTAAGTTTGTCAAGTTTTAAAACATATAGACGATGATCTGCATGTAAGAACATATAGATTAGATGAGGTTTCAAAATAAATTACATATTATTGGGCATCCTCGGTATGCTTAAATTAAAACTACAGATGTACTTGTATATAAACACACACGTACTTGTATATAAACACACACAGAAAATTCTGTTTGTGGAAGTGAGAGACAAGTAGCGTTTGGATCCAGTTGTCTTCATTTTGGATACTTGAGCTACAGGCTCTTTCTTCTCCTATTTACAGCTTAAAAAGATTTCCTGGCAAAATGTTTGCTTTTAATGGCATTTTATTTTGATTTTGATTTTAATTTTTATGAACATTTTCCCTTTTCTCTTAGTTCTTTGACATCTGCTGGTACAATATATGCCTTAATTTTCTCCATAAATCCAAAGTATGAGGATTAACAAGGAAAAATGTGTTCCCTTACCAGAAGAATAATTGCTTCTGTCCTGAATTTCCTTTAGTTTTATGAAATCTTCCCTAAGATTAAGGTTATAACTTTATCTTTTGCTATAGGTTGGGTCCTGTGCGCTCTCTTCTTGCAAAACTGAGGAATTTAAAGAGAGTTTTCTCCTAGTAGAAGGTTATCATCTCCTAAAAGAAAAAAAAAAAAAAAGACAATTTTCAAAGTGCCTGAAACCCTAGCATAGACAATTGGGGACTTCCAATTTGTGGACCCACTGATGATTAATTAAATGTCAGACTTTAGAAATGCCACTAATGGTTGTTTTAGCAAGACATACGTGATTAATGTACTTATTCCATTACAAGCTTCCCACATTTGATAACTGCTAAAATGCCCTTATCTCTGTTGCCAAAACTTCCACCTTTCTACTTCCTCCAGCAGCTCATGGGAGGCAAACTTTATTAATACATACTTTTAAAACACAATGCAGAGTAAATTAAATGCATTATGAAAATGCAAAACATAGGAAATCTTGTTCTGCTTTATTATTTGTAACCTTTAAACAGTAGAAACACCCATTTTAATTTACTTGCAGTTGGCAGAAAATGCATGCGAAAACACAGATTCAAAGCTTAGCTTGTTACAGACCGCCTAACTATTTTAATCTATCAGATAAAATGTCTGCATTAGCTTGTTGCTAACATCAAAAGGGAAGGGAGTAATAAATAATAGGAAGGCAAAAGGAAATGGTCAAAAATTGAGATCAGACAAAATCACCAGACTCTAGTAAGGCTTTCTGCACTGGTTCCCATAAGATCCTCATAGAGAAGCTGATGAAGTATGGGCTGGATGAGCAGACAGTGAGGTAGATTGACAGCTGGCTGAACAGCTGAGACCAGAGTGTGGTGACCAGTGGCATGAAGTCTAGTTGGAGGACAGTGACTAGCAGTGTACTCTTGAGATCAAAGTTGGGTCCAGTCCCATCCAAAATCTTCATTGATGACCTGGATGATGGGGCAGAGTGCACCCTGGGCAAGTTTGTTGATGACACAAAACTGTGAGGAGTGGCTGGTACACCAGAGTTGTGCCCCAGTCCAGAGAGGCTTAAACAGGATGGAGAAATGTGCTGTCAGAAGCCTCATGAAGTTCAGCAAGGGGAAGTGTAAAGTCCTGTGCCTGGGGAGGAAAAACTACCCACACAGGCTGGGGGTTGCCTGGATGAAAAGCATCATTTCAGAAAAGTACCTGGGATCTTGGTGGAAAACAGGCTGAATGTGAGCCAGCAACATGCCCTTGCTGTGATTCTTCACAGCAGCAGACTAACCTGGGCTGCATTAGGAGTGCTACCAGCAGGTCAAGGGAGGTGAACCTTCCCCTCTGCTCAGCACTGGTGAGGCCACACCTGGAGCGCTGGGTCCAGTTTTGAGCTCCCCAATACGAGACATGGACACACTGGAGAGAGTCCAGCAAAAGGTGATAAAGAGACGAATATTTCTCTTGTGAGGAAAAGCTGAGAGCTGGGACTGCTAAGCATGGAGAAGACTCAGGCATCTTATCAGTGTGTACAACCGAAGGGAGGGTGTAAAGAGGAAGGAACCAGGCTCTTTTCAGTGCTGCACAGTGGTAGGACCAGAGGCAAGAGGCACAATCTGAAACACAGGAGGTTCCCTCTGAACATCAGGAAACACTTTACTGTGAGGGTGACTGAACACTGGCACACATTGCCCAGAAAGGTGGTGGAGTCTTCACCCTTGGGGATATTCAAAAGCTGTATGGACATGGTCCTGGGCAACCTGATGTAGGTGGCCCTGCTTGAGCAGGGATTTGGACCAGATGACCTCCAGAGGTCCCTGCCAATCTCAGCCATTCTATGATCCTCTGAAAATTTCAAATTAACCTCCCAAAGCTGGTTTGGTACAGTGATAGGAATATAAAACAGAGTCTATAAATATTTGCTACTGGTGCCATCTATAATACCTGTGTCTTAGTAGCAGGTTTATTAATGTTTTAGCTGAACTGTTTATTTTCCATTCCTACTATTATATTGTTATTTGAATCTTCAGTCAACCACTGTAAATCAATACTCTTTCCCTGCTTTAAATCTCTTTGATTAATAAAGACTATTTAGACAATGTACTTTCTTTGTCCAAATAGTTACAAAATGAAAACAATAGAGCTTTCTAATTTTTCTTCCCCAAACTTTATAAAGCTGGTCTCTGGAGAGGTAACTGGAACCAGTGAGAATGGCACTTGGAGAACTGAATGCTCCTGACAAAGCTTCTGAAAAACAAACCCAAAGATTAAAAAAGACTCTGGCAGCTTGAGAGACAAACCAGCTGGCAGGCCACGTAGGAAGATTAAAATATTCCCATTCTTAGTAATCAGTGTGGAAAATCCACCAAGGAAAACCCACGTTCTTTTTCTTTTCGCCTTTCTATTTGGGTCATCAGTTTTCATGATTTCTGGATGAGGCAACAGGCTGTTATGAAAATCGTCAGGAGACAGAGCTTTAACACAAGATATTAGAAATTCTAGGATAAGTCTGAATTGTCAAAGCAGGTAGGCCAGAGTAAATCCCTTAAGCCACACTGGAACAGCCAAACACAAACAGGCAGCAGTGCATGAGGCTCACAACGGTTCTGAAATTGCACTTCAGATCTTACAAGCTTATCAAGAAATGCCCAACAATTCATCCTCTCATTTTGAAATGGATATTTATCCTATTTATACTATGGATCCGTGAGGCTACTTAGGCATACCGTCATTTATTTGATAAAGAAGAAAAGAGCTGTTCATAAATAAAAATTTTAAATGCCTTTTTTTCGCTGCAAATGTATTAAATATGTAAACATAGAGGAGATAAAATACTTTTAAAAATATGGTGCAGTATGTGTTTATTAGTTTTATGGCCTTATTACAGAATATTTTATATAGTTGTTTTGGGTTATAAATTTTAGACTATTGACTTTTACAAACATATTATATTCTTCTCTATTCTATTCTAAAATGTTAGACTACTGACTTTTGCACACATATATGCACATAAGGATATGGAAATCATCTATCCAACCAGGGACTTTGAAGAACTTCCTGAGACCAAACAAATGCCTTTGTCAGTCTGAGTTTGCAAATGTGTTGAAAATATGCAGTAATAATTATTATTGACTTATGTATATTCTAGTGCCCAGAGGAAACCTGAGACCACTATTGGCACACCCACAAGGCCGTGCAGATGTTCAGGTCACCACTTGAAGCAGCATAGAACCAGTCCTCAAAGACAATATTAGCCAGCTTCTGTCTGAGCTGTGTTCAGCATGGAAACAGAGAAGGAAAGATCTTGGCGAGATATCAAACCCTGAGGTAAGTAGGCATGAGAGGTACAAAGAGAAACAAGGAAGGAAAGGAGATGAAAGACAGTGAAAAACTGAAACTCCTATTTGTTAAGAGCCATTCAGGCAGCTCCAGTGGCACTTAGCAGTTCAGAAAGACATTGCTACCTCCAAATTTCCCGGCAACCTCCCTGTGCTGGTACAGCTGTCAAAAGCTGGCTTGCATGTGGCCAAGGACCTTCTTGCCACAGGAGAGAGAGAAACAGGTCAGAAAATGGGCAGCAAAGGTCTAAGAGTCAGATCTGTCACTGCCTGCATCACCCAGTATGTAGAAGGATGGTGACGACCATCACTGTTTCCAGAAGATCCTTTCCACCTCCAAGCAATAACAGTGGCCTCACATCCTTTTGCCACCCCAGGGACTCCCTTGTGAGCAGACACCAGATGCAGAAACCCCAGTTTTCAAGCAGTTTGATTCTGCCAAACTAGGGAGCAAAGCAATAACAACTTTTTTTCCCAGTATTTTGCTGTCCTAGCCAGGTACCATTCTCTGGATGGCTGCTGGGAGCTACATCTTTAGAGATCCACATTCCCAGCTTTGGCTCATGCTACCACTTACACAGTGTTTGCTTCTAAGATGAGGTTTTGGGTGTTGTAAGAAAACTGCAAAAAATCTAAAGAGGTGTTTCCATAGTCCTGCTTTATACTTTGCATTAATTGTCCACTGTTTCAGAGTCCCCGGATATATTGGCTCTGAGATTACTCTACCTTTTGTAAGCACATGAAGAATCTTAGTTCCTTCACGAGTTGTCTGGAATGGAGTATTTAACCACCATACATCCCAGGTATCTTATGAAACATGGTAACAGGTGTGGAAGATGTCCCTACAGTAGAAGGGTGCCTTGAGGTGCAGCTGACCTCATGACTGAATGCTACTTTGAAGTCTTCCAGTTGTATTTTATTTTCAGACAGTAAACAGTGCAACTTCAGGAGGAATAAGATTTTTTAAAAGCAGTACAGTAACAAGGACCAAACTCATGTGATGTGCAAATAAAACAAAAGAAGAAATGAAAAAGAGTCAGCTCATAACTGTTGGGTAAATCTTTTTGTTACGGTGCTTCTAGAAACCTCTTACTATCTGCTTGGTTTTCCTAGTGCCATTAACTGCTCAAGCCCTAAGAACCTGGATTTGTCACTAATTGTTGGACTGTGGGATACACACACTACAATGTGGTTTGCTCTCCATTCTGAATGGGAGCAAGCTTCATTCATAATTCACTAAAAGGCATTTTTGAAAGAATATTTTTTAAAAATTGAGACTACACTGCTTTTTTTATAATCTGATGATGGATGTCTTACCTGTCAAATCCTGCATTGTTTTGTATCAAGAAACGAGTCTCTTAAATATTTGCAACAGGATGTGAAACAATTCATTTAGCCACTTAGCGTTGCATTTCCACTTGTAGTCTTGGACTAGTGTCAAAAACATGAGAGAAAGCCCTTTCCAGGGAGGAATCTATAACGAATAAGTAAATATTGCTCCATCTGAAGTGAACTTGGAAACTGACAGATGCAGGGTCACGAGAAAATGAATAAAATCCCATACAGGCACTGAACTTGTCATCACTTTCTTACTGTTAGTATTGGAAAAGGCTTGTCCAGACAAATTCATCTATTTATTCTGCAAGACAAAAGCATACATAACTATAGTTACAACAAATGCAGAAAATAATCCAACTGACAAATACTGCAGGTTTCACAGAAGGAAGATCAAAAAGCCATTACAACTCAAACAACAGAAGGTGCTGAATACCACAGGCACATTTCTTTTTTGGTCATTTTTTTCCATATTGTTGAATAGAAGCAGCTGATGAAGCAGAGAAATGGAGAGAGGCAAAAGAACATAAAAAAGACCAAAGGCATGAAATGATAAAAGTGTGAAAGACTAAAGGTGTGAAATAAAAATGGAAAGATCTCCCAAAAGAAGAGAAGAAAGACCACTCACATGTCAAGCATTGATTGGGCTGCACTGTTTCATTAAAGGCTAAATCTAAGACTCCAGCTTTAGCAGAAGTGAGAATGGGAACAAGCAGAGATGGACTAATTTAATTTGAAAATAATAAATTGGTTGAAAATTAGGTTTCAGTTCCCCTTAAATTATTCACAAATTATCATCAAATCCAGTTAATGCTTTGGAAATAATTTGAAAGGAGGCAGCAAGGCATATTCATTGTGCTAGTGGCATGCTAGTAGAAGCGAGGACCTCTTCACTTGAAGCAGCCAGGGAGCCAGGGGTACACCCTGGGGACAGGGAGAGACACCTTCTTCTGATGCCTCTGAGCACACATGTTGCTTTTTCAGGAGTATCCTACCTACCAAGTTACAGGACTTTTGAGGTGAAGACACTCTCATTTATTCCTAATAAAGTGCAATACACAATAATTCAATTATTATTATACTAGGGAGCGGCTAGGACAATTGCAGTCTGGGGATATCTGGTTTCTAGTCCCACCTCTGATGATCGCTGATCACTTCTGTAGCAGAAACCAGTGGTCTTCAGGAACCAGTGTCCTGAGACACTGGCATGTTCCACGGCCTGTCCCCTGTGCATTTACGTTGACTTTAGGAGCCCAGCAAACACATGCTGCACTCTCCTGGTGCATCTGCCTGTGTTTTTTCCAGGGAAACCAAGGTCCTCTGGCCTGTGAAGAGGTACCCTACCAGGTCTCTGCCCAACAAGGCAAAAGAAAGTAGTGAAGCATGCGTGTGGTCTTGGTAGGCTGGAAGTGCCTCTGGGCCCCACAGATCAGCAATAAATTTTTGAAACCATTAGTTAGCTGGCAACATGGCTTAAACTGGCTTAAAAAACAAGCAGCAGATAAAACCAATATCTTCCACACTTTAAGTTCATTAACCATTATTAGACAGCAGTGAGTTTGTTCTTGAAGTCATCTAAGCATTTACCTGTTTGAAGTTGTATTACTCCTACTATTTTGATGTTTTACAAGTACCAGGAAATGAAAGTTCCAGTTGACATCAAAAGGCTCATTACATGTCAAAATAATTATATTTTTTCAGGTATTCATGTTGCCGTAATTACACTGTCGTCAACTTGCTTCACTTCACATTTCACACAAAAAATAGATTATTTTCGCAGCTTAATTAACAAGAAATATGTCAGGATAAACTGCTTGAATCCACTTAAATTATTGTATTCATTCTTATCAGGGTTTTATTTATCCTCAATATTCAAACAAGACATCAGCTCTGTAACACTTCCATAGCACAATGAGCAGGCTTGCTAGGTTGCATTTGTAGAAGGGTGTTTCAGACTCTCTGTGACAGAGCTTGTTTTCATTTCCTGGTAACTTTACAATACATGAAAAGTTTGGGCTGACATTTTGCAGCCTGGGCATCTCTTTCAAAATAATTTTTCACACGCATACCTGCGCACACACACACAGTTCCAGTTCCAGATGAATATTTTAGTTCGTTAAAAAAAAAAAAAAAAGAAGTGGGAGGGATACAGGAAAATGTATTATTTTGCCCAGCATAAAGAACATTGATGATGTTCTCTCCAAAAAGATACACCTTGGAGTTTGTGCTTAATACATATCAAGAATGTAACTTTCATTATACATTTATTGCTTGTAACTTCTGCAAAAATCCTACCTGAATGTGACTTCCTATTTTTAGAAACACCCTATTTCACAGATGTAGCAGAGAGATATCCTAAATTGTTATGGCTGAAAACTCCACAGAAACGTCCTGTTCTGCACTAGTTATGACATAACTCCACAACATCCTGTTCTGGGTTAGGTAGGACATAGCTCTGGACTGTGGTGGGGTACGCCACGTCTGGGGTAGGTACAGGGAAACAGTCCCCTTCTGCCCAGGTCTGCAGCCTGCTGTCACGCTGTACTTTCCTGATTACACTCTGCCTCGTCCCTACACCATTTACTGCACAATGCAGGTGATGAACACGGGCTGTGAAGTGAAGGACAGTGCTGACTGGAGGATCCTGTCTTTATTCACGCAGAAACAGGGAGGTAAGGGAGGAACTGGGAAGGAAACAGCTCGTGGAGAGAGGACAGTCTCCTTGCACATCAATTGCATCCTGCCCTAGAGAACCAGCTCCTTGCATTGCCACAGATGTAATACTGAAGAAAGGTATTTAAACTTTAGAAGCTCATTATCTGGGGAACCAGCTGGAGCTCCTGGTGATGATGTTCTGATGTGTGTAGACAGACATGTCAGCTGGGACTATGCTTGAAATGTGTAAAGTGCACATTTGGTTTGCTATCCCCCAGAAAGTTTGAAATAAGATGTTCGAATGAGGTGGGTAGGTTTAACGTTCACTGCTTCAACTCCCTAGAAGTAAAAGTGAGATAATACTTTACACGAATTGTGAAAATGGGCAAGTTAATTGTTAATACATTACCAGATACATTGATAATTACTGAGGTTATACAGTGACAAGTACTATTGAGAAGCATGGGAGGAAATGAGAAAACCAGTATACAACTTGTATTTGGTACATGAGATGTGAAGAGAAAGAAGTTAAAGAGTAGGAGAAAACAGGTGTTTTAAGAACACAGTTCTGATCTGAGCATCACTGTTGCTGGCCACTGAATGAGGCAGGGCATCTGTGGAAACGTTTAAATATGTTTAGATCTTCAGATTGCAGGGCTAAGTGAAGACCAGATAGATTGATATAATTTCACTATTTTCTAACTTACAAGTTTGGTTTTGTAATGTGAACAATATCTGTAGCTCATTTTGAGTGTCCCCTCCAAAAAAAGTTAAATCGCATATTTATGATAAAAAAATCCTTCTCTTGGCAATACTGCAAGTATTGATGTAATGAGGTCTAAAAATTTCTTACATTTTCTGATTGTATCCAACTCACATTACTTCACTATATGTGGGATAATCCATTATTTGCAGTGCTTCCTAGACATTTTCAACAGTTTCATAGTAGTGAAATGTTATGGTAACTGGCATCTCAGTCACTTAAGCTCAATTAAAATTCCAATTGCAGCCAAACTAATCGGGAAGTTGGATAAAACCCACCACAATGTGACGGATTTGTATCAGAGACTACGGACAAATATCAGGGTA
Organism: Pterocles orientalis; assembly: GCA_011057875.1. Classification (NCBI taxonomy): domain Eukaryota; kingdom Metazoa; phylum Chordata; class Aves; order Pterocliformes; family Pteroclidae; genus Pterocles; species Pterocles orientalis. The sequence continues at coordinate 340,491 of WKFP01013720.1, forward strand.
ATATTAAAATATAGTATTGATTTTAGATTCATGAATGGCCATCTCCACAGGAGTACTAATAGGACTATGCAGAATCCTGTATAAATCTTTAAATGTTTTTCTGCAGACTAGCAATTTCAGCTACTTTCTACTCCAATTATAATTTATTTTTAATCTAAATCACCTTGCTTGAAATCTTGTGAGACTTACATTTACATGTGGTTGAAAAAATGGGATAAAAAATGCTGACAGTATTCTTCCCTTTTGTGTCCAACTGCAACAAACCGCATTACATTTAGGGGGGGTTGTTTATAAACTCTCCTTTTTTGCTTTCTTGCTCTTACCACCTTGACAGTTTTCAAAACTTTTTTCAATGATTAAAAACAGTCACCGAGTGGCGGAATAAAGATTTGCATCATTTCCTTTGCTTTTGCAGGGCTGTTGGGTTTTTTACTTCAGAACTCAGATTGTTTTCAAAAGTTGCGGACTGGTAGACGGCAGCATGAAAGCTTTTCCTCTGTAAAAATTTTTACTGATGGATTTTTTTTAGGGAAAAAGAAAAAAAAAGAACAATCTTTCATAATTTTTTTAACCTCTAAAAAAGATTTTAAAATATATATTTTCTCAAAACTTGTTGTTCTATCCCCTTCAAAAACTGGGAGATGAGGTAAGAGTATTTGAGTTATACACCCTATGAGGGAGCACAAGCTGACTCTAAGAGGTAAACCATCCTGAGAAGCAATCGTCTTCCTCCAGGGGAAGTCCCAGGAGCCCACAGCCTTCACACTGGTACTGAATTCTTTCTCTCCAACATTAATCTTGCAAATTTTGTTTATAATGAAAGGAGAGTGGTAGGGATGGAAAGCATAAGCACTAAGTGAGCTTGAAGTCCAGTACCACACTCATTGGCTGTCCTCTGTGAACTTCGCTCCTTGCAGGAATAGATGTTTAATGAAGAAAAGATGGATAAATAACAACAAAACACAGGCCTTGAGCAAGTGGGAACATAAATGGAAGGAGAAGTCCACAACTGGCAAGATATTTCTTGTGCTTAGCACATTTCCTAGGGAAAAAAAATGCATCTCTCTGATTGATAGACCCTCCTAGCAACAACATTTGCACCTGAGCAATTTATATATCTGTTTCCCCTTGAAAAATATTTTCACGAAAGACAAAAAGTTGTACAAATGCTGACCTTCAAGAAGAAATTAAATCCTTGGTGCACTAAAGAATGTGTTTAATGGAGGAAAAAAATATTTCTCTTACGTGCTTCTTGGGGGCAGGAACAAAAAATGTTATGTTGGTAAAGACAGTTTGCATGTTTACATTCACCTGCAGTAGTCTCCATAATGTGAAGCACATGCCAGCTCATAAATGCATGTTTCAGCTGTCTGATGTCGATTTTTGCTTAATTTTTTGGCAAGTTAGCTAGGAACATTTCAAATACAGCAAAAGCACAGATGATAATTAGATAAATAATCCCACTGGGGAGAACTCAGAAAGAAAAGGTCTTGTCTGACTCATAGTTCAATTATTATGCAGGCATGGGGTGTGACACTGGGCAGAAAAAGGCCAGCTACTGTTGTACCATTGCTTTAATCTTGGTCCAGGTAATTAGACCTTAGGTAATTCCAGTTGTGCAAAGTATATTGAAACAAAACTTTAGGATCACTTCTGTGTTTAATGGCCACCACATGTCCTAAAATACATACTTAGCATCTCTGTACTCGCTCCTTCTTTCAGGAGGATACTACTGTGAACAGCACTTCTTCTTCATAAATAATTATAAAGACTTTTAAAAATAGTTTATAAAATATGTATTTCTTTATGCCCAGCACAGACAATATGTTAGTTGTTTGCCAGCAAGTGGCCATCAAAATTTTTGTCCTGTGAAGAGCTGCAAAAGCTTTCTGGGGTAATGTGAAAGAGGAGAATAAATAAAGAGCATGCACTGAGCCCTGGGAGACATTGCAGAGACGTACAGCTGGGCAAGCAGAGGAGAAACTTGCTGGTTTTGATTCACAGGCTGGGGAGTTGTAGGCTTACAGGCAGGTACAGAAACACCTCGTAGCCATGCTACTTTCTAAATGTGAACATTGTCTAGAGTGTCAAGGTAAAATGAAGATGAGTTATCTCTTACTTCATGCTGAAACCCCAAATGATGCAGCTGTCTGTCACATAATAGCCATTAATCTGCCTGGAGGATGCATCTCCAGTTTTCCTGCTTACCATAGGGAAGGATCAAGTAATGCAATTACCAGACAAACTGTAGAAGTGGCTCATCATGCATCTTACAGGCGCCATGTTTGCAGGCAGCCCCAGCACCTTTAGGACAGTCAGACATTTTTGAAGAAAATGAACTTTCAGTCTTTTGGAATACATGTAGCAGTAAGGAAACACAAGGCCTGCCAGAGACAGGAGCACTCAGAATATTATGTAGCCACAGCTATGTCAATCATCCAGCTCCAGCTTGTGTTATGCAAGCATTGTTTAATGGAAAGCACATTAAAAAAAAAAAAAAAGAGGAAATACTGAAGTCCATTTCTGAATCACCAGTTCTACAGTCCTCCTTCCATTTGCCTGCACAAAACATCGGTGTTAGTAGTTTAACATTCCCAAAAATGCACTCAGTAATGCTCAAAACTTACAGGTTGTTTTTTTGTTGTTGACTTTCCCTACCTTAGTTTTCTCTTTGTAATAACAGCTTGATAGTGTGGTGGGAGTCAAATCTTCTAATTTAGTTCTAATTTCACAATGAATGTAACAGCAAAGGTTTCACCATTAACGCAGAGAGGAAGCCAGATACTGAAACCCACAGATGCCTCCCTAACACTATTTTCTCTTGCAAAACACTCAAATAAAATTGTGACAAACCTCCAAATAACAAATATTTTAGAGAAACGATACTGCTAAAAATGTAGGAGTGCTGCCTTTCCCATGCATGTCATCCATGTGGTGTGAGTTATTTTCTCGTTCACTACACATTTACATCTATTTTGAAACATTGAAAACTAACACTTTTGATTCAGTAACTCTCACAAAAGCTGCGTTATTTTCTGTGCTAAGCCTCTGGAAGAGGGATCCACTGGAGAGGCAGTGTATCAGTTTCATTTCCACAAGGAACTGGGAACAGATTGCACCCAGAGGGTTAAAAAAACTGTGTGTTGCTGATCCTCATTTACTCTTACTAAGCCAGGACCAAATCCTATCATAAAAATAATCTTTCTATAATTATAATTTTTCATGTTTTGGACAAAATTCTCAGCAGAAATAACAAGTTCCTAAACTACTCGGCTCTTGCTAAAATTAGATTTAGATGTTAATGCTCAGGTGAAATGAACCTTATTCAAACGCAAATTAAACATGAACCAGCAGAATAAATTTCTTTGTAGGTCTCTGCCTCTAGTGATCCATGTTGCATTATTTTCCTGTTTCAGTTTTAGCACTCATCTCATGTAGGTGTGGAAACACAATGAAAGGGTCTGTTTAGTTATGGATTACTGGTGAAACATTAAATAGACGAGGTGTACAGCAGATTCTTTCAGAGCCTGGAGACTTTTGACGTCTGACACTTGTGGAGTTTGTTTGGCAAAAGTGCTGGTGCCTCTTTCACTGCTTCTTAAGAATTCCTGAATTATTTGGAAAAAAATATATAAGATGGCCATGCAGTTGTGTAAAAGAAAGTGTTTCCCTTCAGGTTTTTTTTGTCCTTAGTTCAGATGCATGCATTGGAGCACAGGGTTTTTAACTCTGTTAACTTCTACAGGATGACAATTTGGCAACAGAACAGTTCAAAAATTTCACAAATAAGAGAGTAGTTGAGTGCAGTTTTAGAATGAATCTTGTAGGCCTTAACTGGGAAATAGGAAGACTTGTTTCCTGCAGACCTGAATGTACAGAAACCAAGCAAGAGGTTAGAGGTAAAATTCAAACATATTTTGCACCTGGAGGTTTTGAGTCAGGTTTGTATAGTCTCTCCTCCTTTTTAAGAATGGCTTCCAATGAGGGATTTATTGAATTTTAAAAATATTGCTTCTTCTTTTCACAAAAGATTAAGGATTGTATTTAAATATTTATGATTTTACCTTTACATTTGCTTTAACTGTGGCACAATTTGTAACAGCAGTGACCACAAAAATACATGCAACTATTTTGTGGAACATGTCTTCTTCTGCAAATATTGCAGAAGTAAAAATGGTAATTCTCTTCTGTCCCTGTTCTCTAAATGCTAAAGACCTTTCCCACTCTTCATTGCATTTAATATTAAGATCTAAGGAGAACAAAATTATTGAAAAACATTAAAGAATGAAAGAAGGACCCGTAGCTTGCCTACAGAAGATTATCAGGTATTCAGTAGACTCATGGGAAGGATTTACTAGCTCTAGCTCAATTTCTAAATATGTTGGTACTAAATGAGACTTGCAAATGATCTATAGTATCCTAACCCTTCTGAAGATAAAACAATATAAAAATATATGCCAATTGTTATTACTTGTCAGCACAATGTGTCTCAGCCATTATCCTTTCTTTTTCAGGACAGGTCAAATGCACATGGAGGCACAGATAGCATACACACACACTCACACACAAAGGGCAAAGGAAAGGAACATGCAGTTTGATTGTGGTTATTTTTTTCTTCTTTTTTTTTTTTTCTGTTTGCAAAGACAGCAAGCATGAAGGCATCTGTGCCTGTCTAAATTCAGCCAAAACCATCTGCCAACAAGTTGCAGCTAAAGGGTAGAAAATCTAACCGTGACTCAGAGGAGTTAGAAGGGAACGTGGGAGCAAGGGCCCAGGCAATAAGCTGCAGAGATGAGTAAGTTAGCTGAAAAGGGACGGGAAGCAGTTAAATGAATGGAGGCCATCTATTCTTTCCACACTTACACTACATGAATGCAATAATTAAATGAACAGTTATAGCATAATGTACCACAACACAGAGCAACGTTTTTCTGATTCATACACATGCTCTGCTCTTCCTCCTTTCTATATCTTCCTCCCCCTCAGCTCCAAACCATCATCATTAAGAAACTTGCTGCAGAGTAAATTTGTGGGTTTGTACGATGATAGTTACTTGAAATCAATGCTGGCTGTGAGTTATGGTGGCGTCATAAACTGTTTGATTGCCTTAATGGCAGTATTTATCATTGCAACTATTTATTATTTATCACATCAACTCTTAAGTTATTCCTTGCTATTTATCATAGTATCCTGTGCAATTTATTTTTCATTCATGTTGTCTGTATTAGAAACATGTGAGGGAGACACACAGATAATTATTAGTATGTTTTTTTCTTCAACAGAAAACGTATTGGGAGACAGTGCAACAGGATATCAGAGCATGAGTAAAACCTGATTAACTCAAAAAGTAGGTTCATTGTCTGAGTTATCTCAAAATTTTCCCAATTGCCTGAGATAACACTGGCCTTTCTGTGAGAAAGCTTGTGATTTTTGCTGTAGTTGTAAAATGGAGCACAAGCTTGACTATAAAGAATATGCAGAAAACCCAGTAAGAACTGAGCCTGAGCTGTGTTGTATAGTAGAGCACTTTTCAACCCTTCAGAATTATTATTACCTCTCTCTATATAGTGGTAGTGTTTGTATATAGTTGAACACAGTACACAAGATGTTCAGCTGGGATTCAAGAAATCAGGAATTCTGTTTCAGCAAGAATAGTTCCTAAATTCAGGGGAAGTCATGGTGTGCAGAAGGTTTGTGGCTGCCACTTGGTTTCAGATTTTTCATCTGAGACATAATTTTCCCCGTCTCCTTTCCAAGAGCTGCTCTCCTGAGAAGCTACCTGTTCCCAGAGTTACGGCAGATATGCAGAAGAGAGGGCAGATGGCACAATGCAGACTTCAGACCCGACACAGGGCTTGCTCCTTCTGCGTTGAGCTGTGTTCCTGCTACAATGTCTCTCTTACATTTTTAAACACTTACTAGTGTCTCTAGAAAATCACCTTAACTTCTTAAACCTCTGTTTCCCCATCTCCTCCCTGTATCGCCAGCTGAGAGTGCAAGCCATATGGCGGTGCTTGTCGCTCACCTGTAGGGTGAAGAGTTACCACAACTTCATAACACCACACTTTCCATAATGATGGAAATAGTGGAAATAGTGACAACAATAAACTTGTCTGTAAGGGAAATTATTTGATGTGTATCTAAAAACCATTCAGAAAGCAGATAAAAGGTTGACTTTAACTGAGAACAAAATCCCCTAGATGGTTCCTTTCAGTCTTTGCATCGATCTAATTATAGGAAACCTACCATTTTACAAGAAGCTTCAAATATCAGAAATGGCTAACACTTTTCAAGGTTACTGTGGTGGAACAGAACTTTGGAAGTTCTTTGCAGGAGGTTGTATATAACATAAAAGTCTAAATATGAACTCAGATTTGAAAACAAATATGAAATCAAATATAGAGAAGCATGTTTATCAAAAGTTTCTGAAGAAGATGTCTAGGAATATAATGTTATTCCATATTCTCTTCAACCATACTTTGGTATCAACTAGGTATTTTTTTCACAGAAGCTGTGGTTTCTCAGAATTGACATTCTAATATGTTTTGCAGGCATGTCTAGACCCACTAATCTATTTCAAGAGAGGTTCTTGCCTCATTCAGTGTTGTCCATCAAAGTTTCTCTGTTGAGTGAAGGAAGAATTTGTCCTGACGAAAAATCTGCAGGATTCATTTTCTTCTCTGATCTATTTCCACTAACTCATCCTGCATCAAGGCACAGACAGATGCAGCTCATATGTTCCAAAAGCCATTTCATTTTCATGTTCCTCTTCAGAAAGAGTAGACCACTAGTTTCAAAACAATGAAATTATCTTTGTCAATATTTAAGGAACTCTAAACAGAAAAGACCACTGGAAATGTTCTTTTATTCCTTTTTTAGTTGCTGATCACAGACACTTAAAAACAGGCTAAGCAGATACTGACTTAACATAATTCAAAAATGTCAAAACACAGATAAATCCATCAAATGAAAACAAATAGAATTTAACAACAAAATATACTAATAGATTGTAACATGCTAACAAACTATATAAATTGGAGTGATTCATTTCCCTAGCTACAGAAATAAGGTGTCAGTCATCTAGTCTGTTTTCCTTTGATTGCTAAAAATCAGTCGTATCTACTTTGAGCGAAGCTCTTGTCCTCTGACTCAAGCCTTTCATCCCACTACCCCTTGTAAAGAAATTAAATGTACATGAACTGACCTGCATTATGCTATTGTTTTTAATGTTATAGCTTGATTATTTAAAATTATTATAAACATATAGATTTTTTGTTATAATTAACATTACTATTTACTAATAATCAAATATTCCCTACAATTTCAACATAAAATAGCACAGATACTGCCTATACTACGTGATAACAGTGAATATTCAAGTAGTAAATTCCATATTAACTTATCTGAGTGATAGCTGAATTTTTAGCTAAAGTAAATGGCAGAAGAATATTTATCCAGGTGACAAGCAGACGAAAAATATTTTAGGCAGAAGGAACCAAAAATAAATACATAAATAAAAACCACTAATGAGACATTCTGACTTTAGCATGTAGCAATTCAGGACCTCGTTTTCAAATAACTTCTGTTCAGCTGGCTGCTCAGGAAAAGGGCTAAGCTCCTCAGGTAACAAAGACTGTAAAACATTTGCTCTAAAAGGAAATTTGTGTTTTAAAATTATTGACTTAAGCATGTCCTGAAGAGTCTTGATGAATCTACACCTGAATTAGGAATCAAAACTATGCTTTCTGAACGAAGAGCTCAGCCTGAGTACCCCTAGAAGACCTTGGACCTCCTGGCATTGTGTGGATTTGAATGTCACTGCCACAAACCTGCCACTCGTCCAGCTGCAAACATATCCATTTATTTGTTGGACTTCCTGACAATGTCAAAATCTCTATTTCCAGACTTAAATTAACGAAACATCTAGCATAACAAGCAGATTGCTTCTGGGCCTGATTTTCCACCCTGAAATTGACTGTCTGAGCACTGTGAATGCTGGGATTTCTTTCCCGCCACCTGAGCTTTTCCTAAGTACCAAGCAGCCACTTTAAAGCATGAGACAACAACTAAGAGCAGTGGTAGTTCCCTGACTTTTACCTGGTTTCCTAGACTTCAACACAGCTTCTCTTTGCAAATCTGACTTTATAGCCATTTTATCTTCAGCCCTGTAAGCAAACAGGTGCTTAATGCTAGCTCCATGAAGCGCTCTGGAAACCTTCCAGGTGTCTCCCATAGCAAATACAAGCTACTTGCTTTTACCTTCAAGATCAGTGAGGGATATTAGTGATATCACTTAGCATCCTGCCCAGCATCTCTTAACTGTTAGCAAGAACTTGTCTCCTACATCTGATCAGCCACCTCCTAAATGTCTACTGTTGGCCCGCCATGTTTCCGAAAGGCAGAATTATGCCTTTGCCCAAAACTCTGCATTTGTAAGAAGTCCTGTAACACCATCAAAATTTCCTCATAATTCTCTGAAAAAATGTTTTTCAGAAACCCCAGAGCAGACAAAACCTTGCTTGCTGGAATGACGGCCTCCTTGATGACTGATCTTCCCTCTTCAGACCCTCTGATATTTCTGTCTGCCTACCTTTATCCATCACTCCAACAAGACAATTCCATTGCTTTTCACTCCAGCCTAGAGGTGTACCACTAAACAACCAGTGGAATAAAAGGAGAAGCACAACCAACATTTTCCCCTTGTGTGACAGCATTTTGAAAGACGGACTGATCTCCACTCTTGTTTGAAAAGAAAGAGCAGAGGCAACACAATCCAGAAGGCATTTCAGGGCTATGAGCTGTAATCCGAAGGAGATATTCTTCTGGAGATGCTCATGGAAACATCTCTGTCCTTCAGTGAAATAACAATTAAGGTGAAATCCTGACCTCAGTGTGTCCTAGCAACTACCTTGGAGAGTTCCTAACCCAGAACTTTGACTGAGGTTAACCGGAGTTAGTCACATGAAATTAAAATTGAACTTCAGGAAAGTAACACTTTGAAAAAATGGCAAATAGTTATGGACAATTAAAAAAAGGGGGGGGGGGGCAAGGTAAAAAACGTAGAATTTTTTCAATTGTTACTTATTTTAAATTAACTATTTTATTTCAGAATTTTTAATATGTTTCCTGTTTTCTACCTGAAATTTTCATTTTTACTTTAAAATGGCTTAACTTTTAAATGGCAAAAGAGGCATGAAGAACATGTATATTTAAGTAAATGTTGACAGTGTATGTCTTTCATTTAGTCTCAAAGTGAAACACTGAAGTTTGGGGACAATAGAGATTTTTTTTTAAACCCTCAACAGATTCTGCTCTGACCTAATCAATTTATCAGTTCAACTTACCAAACAAACAAAAAAATCCGTTCTGATCCAGCTTTATGGCTAGTCCAAATCTGAGGCATCTGACTCTCCCTACCCGATCTAGTAAGCCTTTGCAACTAATGGTATACCTCAGATGTAACCTTCTCCATCTGTGCTGAGCACAACTTTAGTTTAGAATAGGCTTTATGAGCTCAGACAGAATTTTGGGAAAGTTTAGCAGTATACTTTAATCACTGGGTTTGGGATAAGGGGATGGATTTTAACAAGGCATAAGATTTACGCAGGGATAAATATAGACTCTCAGGAAGAAAATAAGAAAGTATGAGAACCTATTAAACTTATGATGAAAGATCTAGGAGCAAGAGACACGGTAAGTGATTCATTCTACAGTTAAAGAGCATACTTTCTGTCTAGCAGTGATTATTGGGACGCAGAACCTGTACAAAAAAAGTGAGGACTTTTTCACTTTCAAAAGATACTCCTCCATATTACTTGAGAACTGCCTAGGAAAGATTTATGTGTATTTTAATTGTTGAAAAAAATTTTAATGCTTAAGAGCCCAGTAAACATTTTAGAAAGCAAATCAAGAAATGGAAATCCATTTTAAAGAACTGCTTCTCAAAAGACTGCCAGGAAAGCAGGTATATTAGAGTAAAAGATTTTATTTTATTTTATTTTATTTTATTTTATTTTGGCTAAAGAGAAAGAAGAGATCATATAAAAACATGAAGTGTAGAAAAGTGAAGTCACTTGTTGGTCTTTCTGTTTTTCCACCAATTTTATCCTCATTAAACAGGATGTTGAAGGTGAGGTATATCTTGGAAGGTAATTTACTCAGAAGAGGAAAGCTTTCTGACTGGAAATGAGAGCACTGCCACAGAACGAAAGACAGGAGTGGAATATCAAATGTTCCATTAGACCAAAAAGATAGAGATGTTTCTACACTCAACTACAGTTGGCGATGTAAAAATGCAGTTACCTTAAATAGACAAAGCGTGGAAACAAGAAGCATGGAAAAAAAACTCTTGCAAAAAAATATCCTGCATTTTCTGGCTACTCCAAGCATCCCAAAATGAGAAATGCAATAGTATGCCTTATGACAAATACAGATTTGCTAGATTTTTTCATTACAACAGGTGATTCTGCCTTATCTTGTGAAGAGACCTTCCAATAGACATTGAAATCCTATTAGAGTGTGCACCCAGAAGAAGGGAGGGAGTTAGCTGAGTGCCTGGTGACAGGCATGGCGGAGTGTCAGAGAACCTGAGTCACTATGCCGTGCACAGCTTCTCAGTCGTCCAGGGACACTGAGGTGTTGCCTGCTATGCACCAGAAATTACGAAGCTGAGGGTCAGATGAGAATAGTAGGAGTCACACCAGCAATTAGTACAGTGATCTTTTATGAATGAAGATGTAGCAAAGGAGGAATATTTACAACATGACATAAAAGTAATCTGTGGAGCAAACAGGTCTTACCTAGATCTCTATAAGGCAGAAGAAAGAAGAATGAAAATTAATTTCCTTTTAACTGAAAAAAACCCCACGTAAACAAACATATCCATTTATATGGCTATTCTCTCCTTGAGCAACTTTTTTCCCCAGCATTTTTAAATGGTATGCAAGTTTTATTACATATGGCAGGGAATCTATCATTCCTCTTCTTTGCAAGCCCCAGTCACTAGCAGTTTTCCAAGGCAATTCACCTGACCAATGAGTCTTTATACGACCTCTTTTCCTCAGAGTCATTTGAAAGAGAGCTGTGAGGTGCATGGATCTTTTGCTGTCAGCATTAGCATGCACTTGGCTACTGTCTTCCCTGAAAAAGTCTGCCCAGCCAGGTGATGGTATGTATCAACTGACATGTCAGCCTAACCAAGCCTGGAAAAAACAAAAACTAATAATAACCACTGACTGGGTGGTTACCAGTAAGTAACAGAAGAGTGCATCGCACTCACAGTCTGCTCCCTGCACTCATCTGAGGAGTTTTTGGGAAAGAGGGGAGGGGAGAGTGGACAGCATAAATTGCCAGGGGGGCACAGCCCACAATTTTCTTAGCCACCAAGTAGATACTGGGCTTATAACAGATGGATGGACTGACTGGACAGATCATATGCATTTGGTATCATTATATAACAGGAGAGGACCAAGGTGTGCATTCTTGGTCAGGAAGGCTGGCTCTAATTGCATCTTTATAACAGTTGCATTTATGTGTGATTTTGTTTGCATGTTTTCCACGGTGTGCAGCTGTAACTGCTAGACAGCACTCCTCACCTTGGCTTGGTCTGTAACCCAGCTCACCAGAGGGAAGCCTCTGCCTGACAAAATCATACATAATAAATAAAAAGGCCAGACAGGCTTCAGAGTGTTACTTATTATTTGGCTGACACAAAAAGCAATGATTACATTTCTAGTTCACAGTGTGAAAGCCTTCTCCAGACACTAACATAAACTGTCTTAGTGATCAGAAGTAAAAATTTCTTCTAGATGTACATGATAGAATTTTCATTCCAGTTTTCTGCAGTAAAAAGTCAAGTGAGGACATGACATCACATTGTTTATATTATAAGGTATCACATTTAATATTATGTGTAACATGAAAACTCCAAATTGTGAATGTATGATTAACCAATAGCAGAACTGCAATTAGAAGAAATTTTAGAAGCCTTCACAACCAACAAAAGTTGAAAAAAATCTGATGATCCTTGCATGCAAAATATTCCATGTGTGACAGCATGAAAGCAAGCCTTAGCCATCCAGTAGGCAGAACTGCAGTATCTAGAAAAGGGATTCTGTTATATCTCAGATAACCCTTCGGGGTTTACCCAAGTTACACTCAGAGCGGTTCCTCCTTGAACCAATCCAAGAGAGCAAAAGTAAGGGACAAATTCACCCTCCTCTCCTTTGTTTCTGTTTCCTTCCTTGCTTTTTATTTCTTAGAATGCAGTATATGTTCTTACAAACAGAAAGCCTTTCACAACAAGAAAAGGGCAATAATGCTGGGAAAAGAATTGACATTACATTTTCTAAGACACGTAGCTATAAGTTCTCACTGGTGAGTTGGGGAAGAACAAAAGTTAACCTAGGAAACCAGTGACACTGGAAACCAGTAGGATTCTGAGCATTTCAAAGTTTAGAAGAACCGTGATCTCCTGAGTCACATCCATGAAATCCCACTCTTTATAAAACTTGTAAATATTACCTGTTCTCTCTGAATCAATAAATGTTGATGCAGAAAGGGATATTGCTTTCTGCAAAAGCAAAACATTCAGTAGGTAAAACAAGAGAAAAGATATTCCACTAAATTCCACTTTAATTATTTTATCAAAATAGTCACAGCCTTGAAATCTGGTCCTGCCCCATGCACATATTTAGTGACTTTTCAGAAAATACATGATGAGTTATTTGTGCAACCAAATGAAAATGGAATACAGTTATACTAAAAACTTGTATAACGAGATAAATATTTATATAGTAGCAAAGCTATATACACAGAAACTATGTATGGAACCTATTAGCTTGTAGTTTTACTTCATTCTAGTGACTTTTGAGTTGTTTCAAGCAGGAGTTTCCTTCGTCTGGACTTAAATCAGGGAGGAGATCTGCTTTGCACGTTAGAAAGTGCATCTGAATCTGATGGTTATTTCTATGAAATACAATGCAATTACAGTGGAGCAGTATCACTGTGGTAGGTATACTTTGAGCCTGTACCGAGAGTTCAGGTCAGATGTTGAAGTAGTAGATATCTGAATACCAGCTGCAACAGACTTGTCAAAAGACATAAAAGTGTGAAAATTCTCAACAAATTTTGATATGTCCTAGAATTCACTTGGATTGCCTGAAGTATTAAAAAACAACCAAAACTCAAAACTCTGAACTCAGAAATTCTGTAATTAGGATGATTTTTCCAGGGTAGTTATGACAGGAAGTTATGCCTTACTGGAAACACTAAATCAAAATTCTTAGGAAGTCTAGCAGCAGATTGGAGGAAAACAAGATATTGGAAGATGTAATATCCCTGAATGTGCTCATTTTTATGTTTTTACATGTGCTTTCATCCCTGATGCTCTTCGGATGGGACACAACAGCAAACCTTTAGAGTCCCCATTGGGAAATGTAAAGTAATTTTAAAATAAGAAAACAGAATTTAATATCAGCTCTTGATGCTTACTGCTTAAGGTCTTTGAAAATTATAAGCACATTAAATTGTTGGTCTACTGTTATTAAACTAATATTTCATTTCTATTTTACAGTCCATGCTTTAGAAATCTTTATGAACTTAACACTTTTTGAAAGGCTGGTTACCTGTCAGGGTAGATCACACTGCCTCATTATTGCAAAAAAAAATGGACAATTTTTGGTAAAGTATTGCTGGCAGCAGTTTTATGTGTATTATTAGAAAACTGAAGCTGAAGGAGACACTGGGTTTTATGTCTTCCTCCAAACATTTCTTCAATGCTGCCACTGATGGACTTTAGATTGCACAACTAATTAGTTGTACTAAAGCATTCTGCTGTAAGAGATATTTCACCTTCTCTGTTTGTCATCCACCTGTTACAGCTTGTGTTTTCAAACTGCGAATGCTCTGGGACACAGGCTGGCACACAGCGTATGTTTGTGCGGCATACACTACAATGAGGCCCCAACCTGGCCAAGGATTACCTGTGCCAATATTCATTTGAATAATTATAAAACCCAGGCCTGTGAGAGTTCTTTGAAAAACAAAAATGCGCTGGAGCAAAAGATGTAAATATTTTCCTTTGCTTCATTGATGGATCTGCTTAGTCAAATGTTGCACAAATTGGCATAGGCAGCACAGTTTATAGGACAGATGTTTTTGCAAGAAATCAGAGCATCAGCTTAGAACATGAAATTTCCTTCTTGGGGGAAATACTAAAGATTTTGTAATTACTTATGCTCCATCAGTGAAAAATAAATATTTCTGGATATTTTTCTTCAGGTGGGATTTGAGAAAAATATGTTATGCTGGAATAGAGAAAATGTTATTAATTATCTCAAATAGCAACATGCATATTAAATGCGTGTTATGTTTTTTAAAATAAAATGTTGTTATATGGAAAAGTTAAATTATCCCACTTTCAGTAAGTCAAGCAGATATAAACAGAGTTTCTTGGTTTTCCAGCAAAAATAATCACAAACAGTCCTTTCATGAAGTGTTTTGACATTTGCAAACTTCATTTCTGATGAAGTAGCACCAAAATCTGAAGAAACAGAAACAAGGTACAACTCTCCTGATTTAATGACTCAATGAAAATAGCCTAGGTGGTTCAAGGAGGATGTAAGTTGCAGCAAATGTTTGAACTTTAAAATCTACAATTGAGTATTAACTTTTTACCTTTTCTTTTAGCAGAAAATCTTGATGTTGAGCTAGAAAGATGGGAAAAGATTGTGTAAAGCACCACCACATTCTCCCTCACTGTGATGCTGATGTGTGTTAAATTTGTGTTAAGCCACAGCTCCCCAGGCTGCAGGTTTTGTAAGATTAATTTTTTTTTTTTAATTCATGGGCACTCTTACATGTTAAGAACTGGAGTTTCTGAAGGATTACTTTAACTTGCATAAGATTTGCTTAACAAAGTGCTATAGACCAGCTGAAAACTATGAAGCATGAGTTCTTAACCTCCCATTTTCAAATTATTCTTCATATTCTTGTCCAACCTCAATAACATCCGTGCAGCATGAGGAAGTAGTGTGTGTATAAAGTCAACATTGGCTGCAGGGCTCCCCATGACAAGAAATTAACTTAGTGCTAGCTTGGTCAAGTGACACAAAGCATCTGAAATGATCCTTGTTAGTAAGAATTGCACCTGAAGATATGACTGCAAAAAGACAAGGGAATTCACCAGCTAATATGTCCACAGCTGTGCTAAGTCATCTCTCCTGTACAGACAAGACTAGATCCTTCAGTCAGTAGTTCCCTGCTAGTTCCCTACGTCAAAGAGCTGTAGAGGTAAAGCAAACTTGGACTACACTCAAACCTTGCTGCTTTTCCTCTCATATATATATATATATATATATTTGTCCATGCTAGGTGTAACCTAGGATGTTATATTAAGCCTCCCTGACTGGTTAAATTTATGCCTCCTCTCTTGTGGAGAGGCTCTTATAGTGGTAAAAGTGCATGGGTACTACAGGGAGCAACATTGTCAAACCCCTCCTATTTTTGCTCAGAAGCAGAGAATAGACTGTGCGTGCTCTTATGAAATGAGCTCTAAGAAAATAGAGAGACATTGTTTCAGAATTCCGATGTTTTCATTTGTCCAACACAGATGTTCAAAGTCGATACCATCTTTTTTATCTGTAGTTCCAATGCTCAGATGGCTTAAGTGATAAATTACTAAAGTGAAATGGCATCTCATTTACTATTGGGCTTGTTTTATATTTTGATATTAATCTAAAAAAAAGGGTAGAATCAGACAAGAAAAGAAGAGGGGAG
>WKFP01013720.1:368851-446291 GCA_011057875.1 Pterocles orientalis
AAACAACAAACCAAGTCCTCCTGATTGAAGTGAAAACTCACTTTGAAGGCTCAAAACTTGAAGATGGGATATAACAGATGTTGTTTTATTATTGTAAAGATTCACTGTTTTTAAGGCAATTACAAAGTTCTTGTCAGGCCCAACACAAACAATTTTGAAGAGTTTAAGTTTGGCAGAACTGTAATTCCTCTTTATACACTGACCTGAGGGACTGTCACCTATAAAACTTCTCACAACCCCAGGAAAGTGAACCATCTTGTAGAAGTGACAATCACGGTAGCTAGAATGATCATTTTCCCCACTGCTTTATCTTCCTGGAAAGCTCTTCAGTTACATCTACAGAACAGCACTGAAGATTCCTTCATATGTTGCTTTCATGCCTTCACCCTGGTTGGCTGGAATTTGAATTGTCTTTTGACTATATGCTTGTGTGCAGGAGACTTCTAGCTCAAGGCCCAATCACAGTGCAAACAATAGATATTAATGTCAAAATAGTTCTTTGTGATCAAATACGATATTGACTTTTAAGTTTGGTAGGATTGATTAGACTTAGAAAAACAAGTCATATCCTGGTCTTCATATGGAAAGTGCTAAAGGATCATTAATCTACTATTCCTTATACATGATGTCATTCCATGGCACTGCTTCTCTACCACAGCAATAGACTGCATATCCAGCATCCAAGATTAGGTAATTTTTCACTTAGAAACTGAATGTTTAGAAGGATACACATGAGAAAATTATATTTCTCAGCAGGCATTTTCATATACAGAGGCTATAATCCTGATTATTTCAGTACAACTGAGTGTATTATTTACTGACTGTTGAAAATTCTAGAGGATAAAGAGATGATAGGGAAATTGCTATGGTAAATTATGGCATACCTTTCACCAGGGACTCATAACCTCTCTTCTGCTCCCAAGAGAATGTAAAAGATGCAGACCCTATCTTTCAATGTAATGTAATGTAGTGTAATGTAATGTAATGTAGTGAAATGCAATGCTTCCTCTACTTAAGGGAGCCAGTAGTTGGAAAATCAGTGCAGAACTGCCTGATTCCTCATGATAATTTAGTTGGCAGCTGTGTGCAGAGCTCCATGGGAGTAAGATTTGTCTGGGCTAGTGACATGAAAGGGATTCAGCAAGGGGGTTCATACACAGCATGAACCTACATGCCAGAACGCTCTTGGAGGGGAGAAACAAAAATAAACCTCACCCACTAGCTGAGTAGTGTGACTAACAGCAACAATCCTCAGGTAAACAACATTTACACCGTGGCAAAGGAACTAGCTTGTAACAACTGCTTTTTCTATGCATAAAGTCACTTTGTCTAGCCTTTCTTAATCTCCCAGCAGTGCTGGGAGGAAGGGCTGTATACAATGAACTGGCGACCAGTGACTGGTACACAGGTTAAAAGGAGACTATGCTGAAAGATACAGGATGGTTTGGCTGTACACTGTCATGTGTTCCGTTCAGTTTCAGCCATGATCTGGCCTAAACTTGGGCTGATTTGACTTCACATTTTGATCATACATATTTTAGTGCCATGCGTGAGTCAGCAGGGATTATAATTCTGCATAACTGTAGAGAATGTGTGCCTTTTTTAAAAAGTTGGACACTCTTTCTCAAATAAAAAACAAACCAACCATTTTTAATTTACTGTTGAAAGTTTATTACTAATAAAATCACCAGGGCCATGTGAGCAAACATGGGAACAAATACATACCCATATGTAAAGTCAGAGCTGGAGCTGAGAGCTTTTGAAAACACCTGCATTTAAATTTTGACCTTAGACTTTTCTCCTTGTTATATTTCCCCAGGCTTATCTAAAATTTGCAAATAAACAATCCAATCAAACTGCATGACTTCTCCAGGAATTCAGTGTGTCCATCTGTTTGTGAATCAGTCACAGGCAGAATAAAGTAAACAATAAATACATGAAGATACAAATAATAAGACTTTACCAGAGGAAAAGAAAAAAAAAAAGCATAGCTTCTCGTGCCAGGAATATGGCGTGTGTTCTAAAACTGAAAGTATTTTTACATTTATTCTGGGAGAAACAAAAAAGGCAGCAGCTCAGCAGGCTTTCTTAACAGACACTTCTTCATTTAGTGTTTATTCCCTTTATATTTCTTCCAAAGAGCAGGATTTATGTAACTGTTCTTTATGTTATTATAATCTCTTCCTAGTTTGAATGTTCACAATGAAAGGTGTCCCATGGAGTTTAAAAGATTCTTAATTCTGTCTGAAAAGATGTTAGCTATTACTATTAAAAGAAATATTTATGAGGAGATACTGAAAGATTTTGAGGGGATTTTTAGGGTGAAGAAAGAAAGACTAAAGGAAAAAAATATACAATTATGCTAAAAAGTTGCTACAGTGAAGACTTTTTTATCTTGGTACCACTGAGAATGCTACCAGAAAAAGTTTAAGTTGAAGCAAAGGGGAAGAATTAGTTTCTCTATTTGTTCACATTATGAATTTAACAGCAGCCAAGATATCATTGTTGCTTTCTCTATGTAGCTACTTTTATCCTGCTGTTCAAGACATTCTCAGGAAGGGATCTTTTTCTGCAGACCACCTGCTGCCAGGTTGCCCCTTCTTTCCCATGCACACCCAGAGATATTCTTTATTTCCCAAAAAGTCCCAGCTCTTCATGCTATTCAAAGGCAGATCAGAAGTGTAGACAAACTGAAATGTTTTAGCGTGGATAAGGACAAAACAGCTAAAGTAGAAGGCTGTACAATTCAATATTGTGATGGTACTGAGAATGGAAGGTACTGTTGGGAAGGGATGGTGAAAGTAGTTTTGTATGGGCAAGTTTTTTGATAGCAGAAGGAAGTCTAGAGACTTAAGCAATGGACGAGATTAAGGAAGACAAAGGTCATTCTCAGGCTTTTAGGGAGATTTTGTGGGAGGGGACTGGGAGGTTTTCTTCTCTTGAGATGCTGTTAGTGGAGACATCTTCCTCTTCTTATCCCCTCAGTCCTTCAGTATCATTCATATGAACTTCTCTTTCCCAGCACTGCAGGGACTCCCCATTCCCAGTCTGGTCTTCCTTGAGGGTCCCCCCAGCCACCCTATCCTCCCAGGTGTTCCCTTTCCTCATTTTTCTCACTTCTTCCACCTCCCATGCTTCTTAAAGAAGGCTTCATCTCCTCCGAGAAACCTGTTTTCCTGTGTCATCCACCCAGTCGACTGCATGAATTCAGACCAGGAGGAAATGGGCCATGTCCAAATGTGAGGTTGGGACACGATCTCCAACGTTGCCATTCCAGCTCCTTCTAAATAGTGTGAACTTTTCCCAGCAATATCTACTGCCCTGACCCCACCCTCAGCCTTAGTAACAGAGGGCTCTGAATATACAACATGAAGACTGAGTGTTCAGGTTAAGAAAATTCAGTCTAGAAGAAACTAGCATAAGGTATACACTCAGTTAATCAAAAATTGCTTTCAAAGAGCAGTCAACAAATTTGTATGATTACATAATTAGAAGGGTGTAATGAATGGGTCTACAAAGGGTCTATTTTAAGCATAGTTCCATGTCACAGCCATGTCTCCCTTGGAAGAGAGAATAGTAAGTGAGCTTATTACATTTGCAAGCAATCTCTCCCAAGTAAACAGCGGTTACAAGCATTTCAAAGAATTAAAAAATTAGAAAAATTATCTAAAATAAATAGCAGCTCAATACCCTTATGCAGGAATGGTTGACTGCATGAGTATACCCATGTACTATATATAAGTAAACCATAAAATGAGCAGATTAAGTGTAAAAGACTATTTTGATTTTTTTTTTCTTTATATCAGTGTGGATAATATAAAAAAAGTCTTAAAGTGAAGCAAAATAAATTTAGGAAAATATTTTCCAATGGCAAGTGTAGTTAGGTACTGGAATAGGTACTCTGGGAGACCAGAAACTCTCCATCCCTGGAGATGTTTAGTCATTGTTTCCTCCTGTTGGCCAGAGGAAAAACTAGATATCTTCTCAATGTCCTTTCTAGCCCTTATGTCCATCTTGATATAATCCTAGCTTGCTGCCATTTGTAAAATGCATCTCTATTTCATACAATAGTACAACTCAGTAGCAGTGGTTTGTAATTTAAATGCTAATGTTTCAATTTCATATTCTTATCAGAAAGACGAAGTCAGGACTGAGACCACACAATCTGAAAAAAAAAAATCTATCTATCTTCCACCATCCGGCATAATATAAATGGGTCTATTTATCTGTACAAAACATAACGTCTTTAATTAAAATCACTCAAATCCTTCCAATAAATTCTTTTTGTTTATCATCAACAAATTTGACCTGTTTCAAGCCAGCAATATCCATAAACAAATCTCTGGCATGGTTTGCCAGTCAGTGTGGTCCAAGGACCATTCCCAATGTACAGCTTGTGTGCAGCCCTCTGATTTGGAGGTTGAGATGGTTTGTTAGACATTAGCCAGGTCATACCAGCGGATCTTGGTGCCCAGCAAATCAAACTTCTCTGTTAGCATTCCTTGTATAAATGTCACCTACATCTCGGCATAGTCATTGGCTTGTATTTCAGCTGATGCCTGTAAGTGTAAATATAAAAAATCAACATCAAACAAAACAAAATATACAATGTAAAAGAAGATTTAGGCACTGAGTTTCACTACAGCAGCAAGGACAATAACATCCAAAGAATCTGCCTCACTGTTTCTCCTATTGTAGTTCAAAAAAAAATCTTCACAGGCTTTTTTATTTTTTTAATCTCATAAATCCCACTCTTATGAAGTGCATCCACTCTCATGAAGAGATTATGAACAAGCAACCACAAGCAAGTTTCTTAAATTTGCCTTCAGATTGGAGTGTTTTGGCCATCCTTACATAACAACATTAAGGAACATTATTCAGCATCTTACTTAACAGCTATTTTTAGAAAGACACACCAACAAAGGCACTGACTGAAAGTACAAACAACAGCTATGTGGAAATGCATTTCAATACCCAGGCTTATGAAAGAAGTGTCAGCCCTCATGAGGTGGCTAAATATACCATAGTCTTCAGGAACACTGCCCACAGCACAGTACAGAAGTGAGTGGAACCAGGACTCATCTGAGGGTCGGCTGCAATAATCCAGAGCAATTATCCATAACATGTGAGAGCATCTGTGAAGAGCTTAGGTTGTGAAGTGTATCATCTTCGGAGAAATAACCTAAAGGTTGAAAGCTGCACTCCATATAAAGTCACTGTTCTCCACTTCATAATAGAAGAAAAAGAAAGAAGAAGAAAGAAGAAAGAAGAAAGAAGAAAAACAAGAAAAGGAAAAGGAAAAGGAAAAGGAAAAGGAAAAGGAAAAGGAAAAGGAAAAGGAAAAGGAAAAGGAAAAGGAAAAAAAAGAAAAAGAAAAAGAAAAAGAAAAAGAAAAAAAAGAGAGAAAGCTATTTCATGACAGTGAAAGGTAACGAAGGGCTATTTAACGGTATTGAAAGTTAACAAATTCAAAACTGGGGAAAGAAAATGCTCTCTTACAGTCTACAATTAGGTGCAGGAGGTGCCATGGCAGGTCATTCAAGCTGATTCAAGAGGGAATGTGACGTTCAAATCACCTTCAAAGTTCTTGTTATTATACTGTATTAACAAAAAAAAATAGAATCAAATCACATGCCTTGAGTTTTCCAAATATCTCTGTCTAGTCAAGCTCAGGGTAGAACTTAACACTGCAGAGCAAATTAGCCTGTGTCTAGGTGCTGTCTGGTTCTTATATTTTCTTCTGAAACACTCATTCCTGGCCACCATCATGATGATGGGCCATGGAAAAGCTTGATTTCTTCTGTCAGGAAACATATTTATAAATCCTGTCACAAGTAAAACAGTCAATATATTGGGAAAACTATTAGGAACAAGAATTCAGTGACATAGAAAATCTTCTAAACATGGTTTATATCTGTTTTTCAGGTATATATAATTAATTATTCTGTCAGATACAGCAGATAACAAATGCTAGCTTTTACTCTGACACATTTAATATGTTTCTGATTAAATAACCTGTATATTTATAATTATTTTGAAATATAAGCAAACATTCAAAGTAAATAATAGAAGCCTGCACATTTCTAGGACACCTGTCATTGTGGGTTTTTTGACTGTAGACAAAACTATCCATGGAAATGCCAATATCAAAACACCCTTCCATCACCTGCTCTGAATACCGTTACCAAGCATCTTATAAAATTTAAGGATAAAATGCCACTGTGTAGCTTTGGAGAAGAATAAAACCTTTTTGTGACTCATCTTCCCACAGTGTATGAAGAACACCCAATTCTCAACAGGAGGAAGAGAGAGAATTATGTGCCATCATTATCTAGAAGTGAAATATTTATTCCAAGGATTTTGTTTTGAGGAAAATTTGTGGCTGAAGTGCTTGGAAAACAACATGTCTTGATTGGCTTCCTTTTCAAAGAGCCCCAAAGGTTACATTGGGGTATAAGTGCAGGGAGTGGGAGAAACAGGAGAAAAGGCAGATGGGATATCCCTTAAACTGTAGGTCAAAGGTTCATTCACCAACGTATTTGGTGAGTGGAGTTTTGCAGATGTTCACACCACTCAGGGAAACATGCTGGTCTCTGTAGGCTCCCTGTACAATCAATGGAAAGAGGTAGACAGGAGTTTACCTTGGGAGGCCCTGCAGTTACACCGAACCACATAGCTGCATGATGCAGGACACCACGGAGGGGTGGGTCTCCTGATCAGGAAGCAGGAAAAATGCGATAAACTCTCTTCTCATCCAATGAGCAGTCAGAACTTAACCTAACATGCAAGGGACAAAGTCTTGCAAGTCAGATTGAAGTCTGGCAGACCTGTCTCTCTTATAGAAACCTGAAATACTCATCAGCAAGGCTAGTGGTTAAACTTTGATTTCAGGTCCTCCACCTGCACCCTTACTCTTCTTGCCTTCTCATCCATCACGCTCCCTTATAGTGATTCCAGTGTACAATAAATTACCTTGTACCCTAAAACCCAGACTCTTGGGCTACCTTTCTTACAGAGTATCAATGTTGGCATGAAACTCTTCTTTGGTCCATTCCCAGGCTTTCTCACTAAGAGAACTAGTTGAGTCAGACCAAACTGGAGCCTACAAGCAAGTTAGCACGTATGCAGTAAAGTCAGTGAGTGAAATAGGACTTTAGATGAAGGCAGAAACAAAGCAACTTGACAATATAGTTGAAGCCATACATGTGGGGATTTACTTTTCCAATAAGGATATGTTTTCTTTGCAAAGTAATGGATCCACTTTAGTCACAAGAGCAGCAGTAAGCTTTCGTTTCCCACTTCCTAACATGAAGCTATGAAATGCCATTGCTATTAGCCTGATTGTGCCTTAATAACAAGGAAAGATGTCAGAGAAAACTGGGTTTGATTCTCCCATCATTCCAAAAGGGCTTTCAGTGAGACCACAGCAAATCCCAATACCCTGCTAGGACATGTAGCAACTTCTGAAAATTTCAGGTGATCTTAAAAGAGGGTGAAATATCGTAGAATGAGAGAATAAAAAGAGAACAACAGCCCAGCAGTGTCTGCCACAGCCAGTAGAAAAGCAGAGTTTTAGAGGAACCACAAGCACTTGTGTTATTTCTCTTATCTTTTAAACTCTCCCTCTCCCCACTTTTTCCCCACGCAAAACAGGATATAGGAAAAGATAGGTCAGGGAGGCCTGTTATTAAGCAAATGTACCCTTTAGATAGAAGGAAAAGAATATGCAGAACAATCCCCATTTGTTTATACTTTTGTAAGATCAGCCCTGATAGTACTGCCACATTTCTCTTTATTTCTCTTTTTTTTTTTCCTTTAATCTACATTGCAGCACAATTCCTCTAATTGAGATACAGGTCAAAACAGTTTTATATCAGATGGAATTCTAAACCTAAATATAATCTGTAGATATTCAGAAACATCAGAAATCATTCATTCAAACATAATACACATCATTTAAATAAAAACACCCTAAAAACTACTTGTGCATTTATAAAATAGGCTCGGTTTGCATACCTGAGAATACCAAAGGGCATAATCCATCAAAGGAGAATAATCCTCTGTTGTGCTATAAACACAAATCAAGGGAGTATAAAGCCTATGTAATGTCGCAGTTTTATATTAAAACATAAATGTTAGCACCAGGATAGATTTTGCTTTCAAGATACAGATCTGTTTTGCATTGCCCCTGGGTGAGCTCATTACACGCCAGGTTGACTCTAGTTTGGTTTGCAATGGATTTCAGCAAGCAGTTTTCTAACTATGAGGGTGAGGATGTTTCAGCTTGCTCTGGCATGAAATCTTTCAATAGTAGAAATTTCCTGGCTTGATCAAGACTGTAGATCTACCCAGGAAAATCGTGTGCTTGCTCAGCCTGCATAGCTTCCACCGGTAGCAAAATTTTCACAAAACATAAAATCCTAGACACTGTGATGTGAATTACAGTTTGGAACAGGAGGAAAGTGTATTGACCCAAACTGATTGACGTCAGACCCCCAAACTGAGTCTCCTCTTTAGAATTTAAATTTTGAGAAGTTGTATCTCTGTATAAGTCAAGTATAATATCATACTGGGAACTGTATAATATATAGTAATGCAGACAAACGGGGAACATGGAATATTGAAAACAGCATTGATAGATTTGGGTTATGAGGTATTAAAGCCAGCTTTCACCCTCTTTTGGGGAGACTGAAAGTTCAGCAATAGCACAAAATTATTTTTTAACTATCCAAAGCATCTCACAATGTGTTTGTGTTACAACCTGCATATCAGTTTTATCGCTTCAGATCCTAATCCTCTACAATGCTGAAAGATCACTATGCAGTATATTCCTTCTGAAGAAAATTACCTAGATGAAAGATGAATAGTCTAATTTGTCCTACATGAAATGTCCCTTCTGGGCTTATGTAGATATCATCTTGGCATATAGATTCCTTTTCCACAGGCTGGCAGCTGGGAAGGAGGAATGACAGAAAAAAAAAGAGATGTAAGATCTGAAGTGCTCAACTCTGCCAGATCTGAAGTCAATGGAAATTCGAAAATCCTGACCAAAAGTGATATATATAATATAGTTAACAAGGAAATAAGAATTCTTCTACTTGAAAGACTTGGAGTTTCCTACATTTGTTATTTGTTTCACCCCCAATTCTTCAGAGTGAGGTGGAAGGGGAAGGGCTAAAGCCAAGGCAATGGGAGACAGAAAAAGAAGGATTATGAGAAGAGATGAATGTTCTTCAACCGCCAGTAGTTCTTTCAGTTGCCAAGTTTCTGACGAGTATAGGGTAGGAGCCTGGCAATGTGTGTTCTGGTAAAGGCCAAGGAAACCAACCCAGGGGACTGAAAAGAGGACATCCTGTTGCATGCACCTGTGGGAGTGTGCCCTGTGACCAAGGCTGTTCGCTTCCACCCGGAGGGAGGTCATAGTCCTCTCTTTCTGAGACAGCTCTGATAATGGTGGGCAGAAAGGTTCCAAGCATGGCGTTGCAGCAAGAGGTTTGCATATTCACCCAGGACTACCTCAGCAACTTTCAGGATGTCAGGTAGAGCTACCGTTCTTGGCAACGGTTGGGTGCTAATGGAGGCCATAACAGGGATGGTGGTGACCAGCTACAGTGGATCTTCCTCTATAAATTTAATCCTCTGTAACTGGGACTGCTGGAAAACTCTCATTTATGGCATGACACCAGTAGTTGAAAACAGACAAGAAGCAAAAGCTGTTTAGCAGTTTCGAAAAAAAGAGAAGACTGGGAAAACAAATGCCCAGCAGGTAGGAAAACAAATCCGTATTGATACTCAATAGTCATCCGCTGAGAATGAAAGCAGCATTCTAGAATTAGTAAAATAATCAAATGATGCTGAAGGATAGCAGAGGGGCATCCAAGTGTGTGTGATTCACTTCCTATGAAATCAATCCATTTAAAGTCATCACAGTTTCACAGTATTTCTGGGTTGGAGGTTTTTTTTGGCTCTTATGTAACCTGCACATGCAATACAGAAATGTACTTTGATGTTTTATCTTTGCTTTAAAGGGCAAAATTAGAACAAAGATTTTTTTTTAAGGTAACACCACCGGGTTGTACACCCTTAAAGGTGGGGGGAAGGGGATGTTGCTGTCTGTCATTGATAGGTGCATACATTTTGAAGTCAAAAGGGACATGAAGAGTTACTGGGAGACAAAGCATACACAGTGCAGAGGAAGCCTGTTGCTGCTTTTCAAATTAAACTTAATGGGAAATACATCAACAATTTCAATTGCCTTTAAACTCTGCTGTCCAGTGTTCCTTACCATCTCTCCTAAGAGTTATTTATATTTTCAGTCTGAAGATTTTTCCACCAATTGTCTCTCATTATGTGATTCTCTCTTAGATTAAATAAATGCCTATTATTAGAAATTTCTTCTACAAGGTAAATACCAGAAGACTAATCATGTAAGCCTCCAACCGGATCTTCAATAAACTAGTCAGTTTGAGTTTCTTTATTTTTTCTAGCTAACATCTTTTCTGAACATCAAATAATTCCTGAAACACTTTTCCAAAGCCCATCAAACTTCTGACAAAATATAGAGACTACAGACAGCCAGTACCTCAGAAGAAGCTGAGCATCTTCTACAGAGTTAAAATAATCTTTTCAATGTAGTTGACTTGTACCTACTTCTTTGTCCAAAAGTTACATTCATCTTCTGCAACACCACTTTGCCCTGGCAGAATATGGTCTCTACCTAATAGACTACCTAATTTCTAGAACTACTCCTTTACCAAAAACCATACTCTCATGGCATCCTTTCTTTATTCCAAAAACTTCACATTTGTCTAGTTTCATGAAACTAGAAATGGTAAAACCTCAGAATATCCTTGTATTATTGCTATTACTTTGTTATTTTGTTGAATTGTATATTTTTGTTGTTTTACATTAATTTAAATGCAAAATATCGGCTACCTGTAATAGAAATTCATAAACTGTACCGTGTCAAGTCATATTACATTGATATTCCATATACTGTAATGACATAATTTTTGTAGGATACTATTTATAGACAATGTCTCAATATATAAAATTATTTCATTACCAGGAAACAGGACACTTTTATTTTTACAAATATTTTATTCCACCTTTTCAGTGGAAATAAACCCTAGTCCTGTCCCGTGGACTAGTAAGGCTTTAACACAGGAAGTTAAGCAATGGCATCAACAGAAATTTTGTCATTCCTTTAGCCTTGTTCTTGATTTTATAAACTCTTGGTATAAGCCCTGGTAAACAAATGGGTCTCAGAATTGCTATACCTGCACACCACTTTAGCTGAAAAAGAATATTGGCTACAAGCAGAGGACATAATTTATCCAGCTGTTTTGCTGTGTACATTAGTGGAGGTTGAGATGTTTGTAACACAGTAGAATATGTAAAGAGGTTCTAATGGATTTATGCCAACTTCATATTGCATGCTTCATGTTAGGCTTACTCATGGGTAAAACTATGAAATTGCCTTCCCATGGAAAAGTAAATGTTCCTTGCTCTGAAGTGCTAGAATTCTGCCTGCTGGCAATTTTATTGGGATATTAGAAAACTCAAAACACACTGTTGGATAGGAGATAGTGTACCATTTTACATCTTTGCTAAGAGCAGTCTGAGGGCAAGTAGGAAACACACCAACCAAGCCAATGCACCTGTTTTCAGGTTTATTACATTTAGCACAGGGGAGAACAAGAGAAAATTCATAATGAAGAAAGCACAAGCTGTACGTTTTAATGGACTTTGATGAAACTGGGACCAGCCACAGCTCCATAATTTTTTTCTCATGGGCAGTGAAAGCTCAGCTCAGCTGACAATAAGGAGAATAAAGGGCTGTGAAAATTAATATTAAGACGCCAAAGGAAATTTGGCAAAATCGTAGAGCCAAAGGAAAATATTTAGTTAATTAATTATGGCATGATAAACTTGAAAAGAGCCTTATGGTGTTGCACTCTAATAAAGCTGATATGTATGCTATACCCACTCTGTACAATTGAGTGGGTACACAAAAGAACTTTTTAGTATGCTGTTAATTTTCCTTAAAAATAGTCTTTTTCTTTTCATTTGAGCTAAAGCCAAATCCTTTCTCTATAAATGAAAGATTGTTTAGTTTTGCTTTCATGACCTCAGTTCGCTGTTCTGTACTTTCAAAGCTCAAACAACTGAATCATTCTAGTGAATTAAGCCATAAATATTATTGCATTTGTTTCCTCTTAACTAATCATGGCTTCATAGCTGTAATTCTGCTAAAGGTTTCATTAAATCAAAAATTAAAGAGTCTTTTAACAAATATTTTAATTTCTAAAGCAAATTCTGAAACAAATTCACATTTTCTGATAAGAACAAGACATCATTTACATCATCTGTAAACCTACATTTGTCCTGATTCCAGCAGGGACAGAGTTAACTTTCTTTATAGTAGCTAGTTAGATGCTATGTTTTGGATTTGTGCTGAGGAGAAGGCTGATAACATACTGATGTTTATAGTTGCTGCTAGGACAGTCAAGGACTTTTCATCCTCTCTGCTGTGCCAGTGTCTGCAGGTGCAGGAGAAGCTGGGAGGGACCACAGCCCCAGTTGCTAGCCTAGGATTCAACCTTGGGTTTAAGATTGAGACCCAAATTGGCCAGTGGTGTATTCCATATCATGCACATCACGCCCAGCATATAGCTGAGGTGCTGTCCAGAAGCTCACTCTCTCTCTGGGTTACCCCACTCTTGGGATCATCTTGCTCTCTTGGTCGGCTCTTGGTCTCTTGGACTCTTGGGGTCTTATCTCTTTTCCAGTATTGCAGTTTTTGGACTCTCTCTGCTCCAGGATGGTTAGCCAGGAATGCGCTGAACTTTGTTCATCAGGTGGTGAGCATTTTCACTATGTACACTTATTTGCATATATTACTATTATCTTTATTATTGTCATTATTATTTTCAATTTTATTGTAGTTTAGTTATTAAATTGTTCTTATCTCAACCCATGAGTCTCTTTCCCCTTTACATCTTTAATTCTCTCCCCCATCCTGAGGAGGGGGAGGGTGAGTGAGCGGCGATGTGGTGTTTTGCTGTTAGCCAGGGTCAAACCACAACAATGCTTTTCAAGAGGACCTAGAAATCCAACTATTTCAGGCAGTGCGTAGGTTAGAGAGACGGAGGTAAGAAAAGATATTTGAAATTTGAGTGCTTTTATCAATTAATCAGTTTAGGTCTAGAATGCAGCCAAACAACAGCAAACAGTTTCACTCCAATTCACACAGTAAGTTACCCTTGTTTTCAAAATAACTAAAGCTTTCAAAAGAAGGTCATCTGTCACCCAGTTTTATGTAAAATGTAAGGTTTCAAGTGAGGAAAGACAAAAGAGGACTCTGAGGAAAACAAGCAAAAAAGCATTATGGCATTGAGAAAGGAGGACTAGGAGCAGATCAGAAGGCAGAGAGGGACAAGCTCACACCAAACTGTGCAAAAGTAGAGGTGGGAGAAAGCAATCTTACTCAGCTTGGCAGATCCCAAATACCCCTCCTACAGATCCCACCTAAACTAGACACACATTTTTCCTTTTTTAGATCAATGGTTGTGTGAGACAATATTATTGAGATGGAATCAGAGGCCTCTGGATGACAGCAAAAGAGCAGGGGACCTTTATCACACCAAGGGAGAATGAAGCTGTTGTGCATCTGTGATGTGACAATGTGGCAATGGAGCTGACATAAGAATCCAATGTACCTCTTAACACAGGATTCAGTTGCCACATATGGTTGTTTCTCTGTGCTTCCTCTCCCTCTCCACCAGCCCTTTGTTTTGCTTTGTTTTTAAACACACACATGCACACAAAAAAAGGTGCAAAATTCAGACAACTTTTAAAGAGAAGTCATCCAGTCTATATCTAAACTACATTCCTATGTTTTTCCAGTCTGAAACATAGTTTCTCTGTTTTCAGTGATGTTGAATACTCAGATGTCTATTTACTTATGCAGGTGATGTAAGAGAGAACCTTGCTCTGTTTACGTCTTTCCTGTTATTTTTAGCCTAATGATGGTTGGAATTAACTGGATTTACTGTCCTTTAAAATACTCACATGTACCAACATCTCCCGCAGAAAAGCATATAAAATTAAAGGCTGACAGTTGCATTGCCCTTAGCCTGTCTGTCATTCTGCATATGAATAATAACTTGTCTTTGTCCACCTTTTCAAAAACCAAGAATTGGAAAGGAACAGGGCATTTGCATCAGCTCCTTCTTCTAAAGTATATTCTTACTGAGAAACTCCATATGGTGGAAAACAAAACAAGTACAATGAAAACCAGCGTTATGCAACATCTATTAAAAATCAAATGAGTCACCACACAGAAAGTTGCCAGGCCTGAAAGAAACTAAAAACCAGCTAGCCTCACTATAGCAAACTCCTGAGATCTGAAAGAATGTTTGTCATTTTGGAAAGTTGTTCCCAGAAATGGGTTTGGCATTTGCCAAATCAGCATTATAAAGACAGATCAAATTTGACTTGAATATCTTTTTGCAATACTTTTAAGGGGACAATTTCATATTCAGGTTTCCATTCAAAATGTTGAAACAGTAAGAACATAAAGAAGGAGGAATTTGTATTTAGACATTAAATATAGCGTTTACTGGGAAAAGCAAGACAAACAGGATTACTGTCTTCAGGCTCAGTCTTGTGTAGACTCTGCTCACAGAGCCAATTACTGCTGAACTAAAGGATTTTTACTGCTGGAGTTATAAACAAGGAGTTGCTATATCTGACCCTTATTATATTGAAGCTAGGCCACGTATCTAAAAACAGATTGAGAATACTCGTGTCATTTCACAGATTCAGCTTTGCTTTACAGGGCAGACTTATCTGTTCCTGAAATTTGGAGTGACTTGTTTCTGGTTTTACTTCGAGCAGCACCCGAGGTGGAAACCTTCAATAATCCCTTTAGGGGTGCAAGGGGTTGTTCATCTTCTGCTTGTCCTGAGGGGCAGGAGAGGGGAAAGAGGTAGGGCAGGAAAAAGCAAGAGGGCAAACTAACACTTTGTGATGAGAAACACAGGAGTAAACTACACGGTGAAGGAGAGGTACCACCTTTGGCCTTCCCTACTCAACTAAAGAAATTATTTTGGACACAGAATATTGAGTTTCTGAGAATGCAAATACTAATGAATTTGGCATAGTGCATAAATTGCACATAGCACGCACTTCTCTGGGCTCCTGCTAACTTCCTCTGACTTTGTAACAGGCAGCAAAAGACACACGTATTTGATTCAGAGCTTATCTACACAGGAAAACGGACAATAATTCTGAGTGTCCACACAGAGATCTATTCTGCAAAAGCTATTGTGGTTCCTGTCAATTTCCCCAGGCAAATAAATTCCTTCGACTGTTAATATTGATTTTGAACAGCAGCCGGTGAGAGTGCAATCAGAACAACACAGTTAAATGAGAAATTAGACTTTCTTCCCCTCACCCTTAGAAGCAAAATTAAAATGTCAAATACAAGTGAAAACAGTGTGCGTGTATCTGTACAACTGCATTTTGCTGCATCAGGGAGAATAATATAGCCATGCCAGCAACGGTCTGGATAGCTGAATCAGTTATATTCATGATATTGAGGGTCCAGCACCCTATTTCTCAGCTCTTGAAAAGTACAATACAAAAAAAAGCTCATCATGCCCAGTTATCCTTTCAACAAGTTGGTAAAATTGACCCTGCTATTAAAATGCCTGAAATTATAACGTATCTCTTTGAAAACACACTTACTGTAACTGATTGTCACCAAGGACTTTGTCAGTTGCTAAATTGTAGGCTTTTCATTTCTTCTGCCACTTATCATTACCCTTTGTCACCTTATTTGTTCTAGCCAATTTAATTCATTGATGTTGGTTGCAAAGGCTACAAAACTCTATGTGATTCTTGGGAAATTTGAGTCAGCCTCATACATGATAAGTGGAGTGTAGACTGTGGGATTGTCAGAGATGCAAGTTACTCTGTCCTTTTGATGCTGTTAGACATGGATTGGAGAAGAAAGCTGCCAGAGACTTAAAAAAAAAAACCTACGTATGGACCTTTCACTCTCTGAAATACAAGAACACATGCTTTAAAAAGTTAATTCAAAAGAGTATAAGCTTTTCAGTCCATTGGATATGCTCTTAAGACAAGAGTAAATCAGAACTTCTATCAAGGACTTACTATTATTTTAATATCTCTGTTATAGCACTCACTAAACACCTGATAGATCTATAGGAGACCCATTACAAGCCTGAAAACTGCCGAAAAGACTCAGTTTTCAAAATTTTTGTTGGCATCTGAACTTCAGCTGAGGTGCATTACTCATTTGAAGCTTGCTAAATTCTCAAGCAGAGCAAGTGAGCCCTGAAGAAAATGCCTCTGTACTTGAACCTCAATGTTTCAAAGCAAAGTCATTAAAATGCTCACAGAGCTGTACATTGTAGAACAGCAGCTCTCCATTCCTTAGACTGCATTTAGGGCAGGAGTAGAAGGTACCACCACCCTTCAACTCCTGTAGACAGTGAATCCATGGCTTCATTTGTGACTGGAACTTGAGAGCTCAAGGCAAAATACCAGGAAGCAGAAATATAAAGCGAAAGAAAGCGTCCATGTGAGTTCCCCGTCAAATCACACAGCCAAGGGTTTCCACGTAGTACTGTTAGACTCATAGAGATAATTCTGTTACAGTGAGAATGATGGATCACTTATTCCAAGTAACTCTATTATAAACCACTGATTAATCAATCTTAAAAACAGACAGTAGAAGGAACTACTAACTATGTGTATTGGGATATATGTTATGAGTAAATATTTAGACACAGAAGTTGTCAAAGGAGAAATAAGAGACGAACATATGAAAAAGTACTTTCTGAGAAATAGGTCAAAGACTAAACTATTTCTTAATTAAGCTTAACTGCTAAGACATGAGCAAGTGGTTCATTCAGCCAAAAGAGCCATCTTCATTATGCCAAAGTTATAATTTCTCACTCAACTTTGCAGACAATGTCTCTGAACTAATTCAATGAGTGAAATGCAGTAGAGAAACATGACAAAACCAGAGTCACAACTGGATTTCACCAAGTTCCAACTAGTGAAGGGACAATTAAATTTGCACAGTTACCTTGGTATGAACTGTACAGACTTCAGCCCTGTCTCTGACAGGGGTCCGTAACTAAGGGACAATGTCTAAAGCGCACCAGAAGAGGATAAGCACAGCATGAGACACCTCTGAGTTATTCTCCCAGTTTCATGGAGTTTTAACTTCAGATGGACTTTTCTTCTACTCATTTGCCCATTTTTTTAAATTTCTTTCTCTTCCTGGTTTCTTCAGGCATGAAACACGTCACAAAAAGTCTGAGAAAACACAGGACTGACAACAAGCACTAGTTAAGGAGGATGAAGATGTTCACCCTGCAAGCCAAAGAGAAAGGGGAAACCAGCACTCATTCAACCAGTGTTCCTTCATTTTTAACCTCTTCTCTTCGTCTCTGGGCTTTTTCTTATCTTTCTGCCAGTGTATGGGGCCAGAAAAATCCCCAGCTTTGTCCAAAGTTTAAAAAAAGAGCCCCATTTACTTTGCATCTGCTTGGGGACCAGTCACTCACTAAGAGTTGTCTGTCTTGATTACAGTACCTGGTTATTGGATGACTGTGAAGGGACTTTTAAGGATTTATGCTTATTTAATTCTACAGAAGACCGATGGAAAATGTGCTAACGAACACAAAACATATAAAGAGGCACTCCAGAGCAATAAGATAAAGTATTGCTAGTCTCCATGTTGTATAGGAACAGAAACACTGAGTTTAATTTTCTGCATTTCCCAGTGACAGTGAAAGCTCTGGAGTACAATGTCCTGGGAAGCTCTGAGGTCTGCATCACTCAGCGTCTTTAAGAACGCATTAAATGAACATCTGACATAAATACCCAAGTACAGCTGACCCTGAGTTAGGTCATGGGTTTGGACTGGCTAACTTCTTGCACTAGTAATTTCTATGATTCAGAGGTTTTCTGTCATGATGGTCACAGTACTAAGCATTGGTTTTGTTTAACACCTTTCTGAAATAGGATTTAAAAAATAACTTGCTCTTGTGTAGTATCACAAGGAAGCTGAAATATTTCCTCTGTCTCATCCTTCTACAGCTTCAGACTCAGTTTCTTGGATATGTAAATTGCCTTTGCTCTAAATATAACTCTGAGAAGAAAAATCAAGCTATAGTCCAAAATGAATTGTAGACTGTTTTACTGCAGGGTATTTCTTCTGCTATCTATGAGGCCTGGGGCACAAGCTTCTTTCTCTTTTTGTCTTACATTATGAACTCTGGGTCTCTGGAACAGGCCTTACATTTTCTACCATGGGTTTTCTTCCTCTCTCATCTGTTTAAAATGTTTTCAGTAGCATTAATTATTTATTAATTATTCACTGAAGGAAAAGCTATTTACATCACATTTGGAAACATGACCAGCAAAAAGTAGCAAAACCATACAGTTTAAATGGTTATTTATTAAGATAATAATTAACTTATACTGCCTGTCTTCAGCCAGGTATTTAAATAAAAAGCTCTAATAATCATTCTTAAACCACTGCTGAAGGAATTCCTCTCTAATGATGCATAAGTTGAACTGGACGATGGTTTTTTTAAAGCCTGCAATCACTTCTGCCTTGCTCATATGTTCTGTTTTCCAGCTGGACAGAGGCCAGTTATAAATCTCTTGGCTCACATATGAAAGAGACAACTTCCAGTCTCCCTTTCTGTAGGGTCATTATTTGTGATTTGCAAGTATTCGGGCAATTACTAGCATTCCATAAAACTACAAATAAGTCTCAAAAGCTGCAGAAATCAGTCTAACAATGAAAGACAAACCTGAAACTGCAAAATTAATGACTTCCTGTTCTCTACTGATTAGGCTGCTGGCTGAAGAGCATCAGTCTTCTGTTGAAAAACAAGCAGCATTACTACATATAATTTACACACGGCAATTGTTTTTCTTAGATTACACAAGCACTAAAAACCTTGCTTAACCTAATGAATAAAGTACAAACAACATAAAACATTCCATCAAAACTAAAGATAGTTCGTTAACTGCAAACGAGTAGAAGAATGGACTAAACAATCAATGACTGTTATTCACAATGAGTTCTAATACCTGTAGTATTGAGTCAGAGCATCAAGGTTAATGGCACCAAAAAAAAGAAAGAAAAAGGGTGTTGTGATGCTGTAGCATTATTTCAGATGTTCAACAATTTGTATATCATATTGCTATCCGTAATTTTCAGCATACTGATTTCTCCAGGGTGCACAACTTCTATCATCTGAATGACGTAAATGACCACTGACAAAGGACTACTGAGGCACACTGTTGACATCAGAAGGGTTATTGTCAGTAGACCAATTATTGCTTTGATTTGCCTATGGGAGCAGAAGAATTTTTGCAGTTCAGCAGTGCAAAGACAGTAATTTCACACTATGAGCTTGCAGGGAGGAAAAAAATAACACCACTGAAAATCATTATTGTTGTCCGTAAAGTCCTCAATAAGTTCAAATTGTGCACAGGATGCCCCATCCCTGGAAGCGTTCGAGGCCAGGCTGGATGAGGCTTTGAGCAACCTGGTCCAGTGGAGGGTGTCCCTGCCCATGGCAGGTGGGTTGGAAATAAATGACCTATAAGGTCCCTTTCCAACCTAAACGACTCTATTATTCTATCTTTCTATACTACGATAATTGGCTTTCTTTCTCACTGGAGATGGAGACAAGAGATGGAGACAGAAGTTGGAGACAGTGAAATGAGACAGCACCAGGCTCACTGGCATGGTGGTCACTGTATCTCTGCAGTGACCTTTGTTCATCACATCTGTGAGTGGATATATGACTATGGACCCAAATGCTTCACAGAGCAGTTTCCCTTAATATTTCTTCCAGAGCATCAAAGTCAGCTTTATTAATAAGTGATAGACTGTACAAAACTGATACTTTGACTGGGTCTAGGATGGGAAGAACACCATAGACAGATGGGAGTCTGTTGCTCCAACATCACAACTTCTTCGTTCCAGGGCTTTCATCAGAGCGATCAGTTTGGCACTATAACTCCTTGAGCCACTTGTGACAAATGTACAGTAAGGTGAGTGTATCTCTGTGTAAACGTGTTTTAAGATAAAGTTAGGGTGTTAGTCAAATGTTTGTTTAACCTGAATTGCCTTTAAAAAAACTCCTACCAAAACACTTACGTGAGCAATATCTCATCTCACAAACCACCTTAAAGACAGGAATATTTTGGGCTAGGGTAGGCATTTACACATATGCTGTCAAAGTATTTTTGTAATTTTCTGGGCTATTGTGATTTAAATACAAACACATGAGTGTCTGAAACCAGAGGACACTCTGTGTTCACTTCAGCCCTAGACCTGTCTTTTAACAGCTAAATGTTATCCACTGCAAAATGCTGTTTTAGTAAACAAAAATTAACATCATGCCGCTAACAGCCACTACATAATTAACCTAGGCCACAGCCTAGAATGTGTGTGGCCTTGACTAGAACAATACATTGGCAATCTCACCAATTGGTCATACGAGTATAATGGCATTTACAGTCAAGTAGAGAAAAATACATGGAGAAAGGAGCACATTCCTGCCTCTAAAAGTAGACCTGAACTGCAAATTTTTTATCCAAAGCTAATGAACAGCCCCTTCCAACTACAGGTTGTGCTGATTTCAATCCACAAGCCGGAGAAGTGTTTTAATGTCAAATTGATTTTCAGCATTACTAAGATGAAGATATGTGGATTACAACCGTTGTCTACAGCTTAGAACCTTAATGTTCTCATCATGAGGTTTTAAAATTTATTTTTTGAACAGTGCTACATTTCACTATAAAAATAACAATTGTCAGAAATAACATATTTTAGCTAAGTGGCTTGAAATAGTGCTTTCCTATATAGGAAACTGAAGGTTAGTTTTAGCAGTATAATCATTATATTCTGGTCTTCTACGCAGTAACTAGCACTATGTGTCTTATATAATGGAATATTTCTGACAGCTCCAGGAGAGATAATGGTAGTACTAGTCAGATAACATCAGAGTCATTTATCTAACATTATTTCATTCATCTTCCACTCCATCACTACAAATAGGGTGAGAAATTGTCTATGGTATATAAGATTTCTAAAATAAGAAAAGTTGCTTACTGTATCTCTGTTACTAGTGCAAAAGTAAATCTTGATTTATCATTCCAGGAATTTACTACGAGTGACACGTCAAACTCTTTAAGTTACTTTCAAAATTTGACATCTCTTCTAGTCTATAGAGGGAAAAACGCCTGGGGACTCTGAAAGTTCAAATTCCTTTTATTAACTAAAGTCATGATCTAATATGTCTTGATTGAAAGCAAGAGTCTAGCTGAAGAGATCAAAAGATCATCTTAATGGAGAAAACAAATCTATAGCATTGAATTACATTAACAGCAAATGTGGTTTGCAGCTGAATTTCGGTGGGGATTTTCTTTGTTTGGTTGGCTGGGTTTTTTTAAAATGAAGCATTTGGCGAGTCTAATGGGGAAGATGGGACTGTATACTATGACCAGCACCATTTGCACTTTTCAGTGCAAAGCTGTGAGGCTAGAGCTAGAGAAGTGTTCCAGTGTGGTTCAAGAGCGTTCCTGTGCGATCTGATCTAGGTGTTCCTGCTCCGGCAGGGGGATTGGACTAGATGATCTTTCGAGGTCCCTTCCAATCCCTAACATTCTGTGATTCTGTGATTCTGTGATGTACAACCCTTTCAATCCATGACACTGAATATGTTGGCACTACTTCTGCACTCTGATTGCATTCCTTTTCCGGGCAGGTTTGTTCACATTTTTTTCCTTGAAAGAAGAGACGTAGGAAAATGAAACCCTTACGCTTCTAAAGATACCTTTTTTCTAGCTGGAACCACTGGAGATATTTTGCATAGTTTGGTTTCTCATTTTAAAAATGCCCAAGCCGATTCCCAGCCTGCTATAGATAATTTTCTCATGAGCGTATTGGTATTTGAATGTTCTCCACAACTCAGAAGCCAAGTTTCTTTTCAGCACCTGACCTTCAACTTCACAAACAGTTAGAGAAAGGTGAAGTATTTTGGGATAGTTCTGGCTTTCCAGAGCATCAGCTGAGCAAGAGCACTGTAAGAGTTACAAAGAACTTTATAGCATCTTCTCTGACACTCCTTTAGAGTCCCACCACCTTGGGACTCATGCATATAGATACGGTTGTAGAGGTTTTTTCCATTCTCATCAGACATTATTTGAGCAGCAGGATCCAAGGGTAGGACACTGATCAGTCCCTGCTCTTTTTAGATCAATATTCAAGGATGTTCCTGATCTGGACATGGTCTAGGCCAAGTTTTCACTTCTTAGATATATGATAGCAGATAGTCCATCCACTCCAGTGTTTATCTTTAAGGCATTTCACAAATACAAATGAGTTTCCAAACTCTTAAGGTAAATTATTAATTTACAGATGGCAGAAGTGATTGAAATATTAAAACTTTGAGCCAATAATTATCCAAATTCAGAAACTAAAAACTCAGATCTGTTAGTGACTTGGAGCCTGTGCTATTCATCCAAAAAGTTTGCAAAATGATATGTGGATAAGAGCAGAAAAATGTTTTGTCCAGATAATGTTACTCATTCACTGATACTGTCATATGCTTCCCAACAAATTAAGGCTGTGTGTAACTGAAAAAAGGAAGGCAAGCTCATATACTGACTACATCCTAACAAGAAAATATGTGTCAGCTTAACATATGCAAACTCCAATACAGGAAAAAAGGTAATTTTCATATTATCGTGAAAAGGAGTGATAGGGCAAAACAAGTTTTTAAACTTACTCGTAAAATAAACATACATGCAGAAAGATTTAGGATAAGAAATCCAAAGGTGTCTTTAGTATAAAATATGTTTCGGTATGTTGCTGGGAGAGGTAATGTTCACAATGCCACTATCCCAGTGGCAGCAATAACTCTAATTAAATCAAGGGTGCTTAAAACTAATTAATTGTCAAACACAGAGAAACTTGAAAATATGTGCTGAGGGCTGCCAGACTCCAAATACACTGATGCAGACTACATAAAACATGAGCATTGGTTTACTAGTGCAAGACCTACTGAAGTTGGGACTGCAAAATACAGCTGCTCCCAGGATTCTGGACGTATGCAAGCCCTAAGTATATAAAATTCATCACTACAGCTGATGAATTTTTTAAGATTTAATTGCAATTAGTAATTGTTGCCAGAGAAGTAAACATAAACAATTTAATTAGCTTGTCTCTTTCCAGCTATAGTCTACTTACCTAAATGTATTATGGTTTACTCTGTGATTAAAAGACACCAGCAAGTACTCAACAGAAGTATACCATTATTATCCAATTTCCAGTGAGGATTATTCCTCAGTGCAAGGCTTAGAATCCACATCACATAATCAACTTCTATCTGTATTTTACCAATTAAGAGAATTTTACTTCCATTTGCACACCAGAGCTAGCTGGTACAACTCCTTCACCAGGCAGATGCAACATGATAACTGTACTTTATCATACTCCTGAGCCCTACAACTTTACCCCCGCCAGTGTTGGACTTGGTGCCCGTACCTACCTCGTTACTTATCCCACCTTGCTTGGGACCCTCGGTGCAACACCTTTTCCCTGAAACTTTCCTACTTACAGGTCCAGCTTAGTCTGAGACGCTACTGGTCTTTTCTCTGGAAGTCTGTACATATTTTTATGCAATGCTGAAGGCTTCTTAAAAAAAAACCATACTTTTCGGTGGTTTTTTTTGAAAGAACTAAGTATTAGAGGAAAAAGAGGTAAACAGTCTATGCACGTACTACCATGTTTGATGGTGACCTAGGTAGACCTGCTTCTCCTGATACTTTAGGCAGTTTCTCTGTATCTGTTTGATATATCACAAGTAAAGTGTCTTTCTGTTGAAAAAGCCTTTTTATGTCTTACCAGAGTTCTGTTTGCTGTTTTGCTCTGGTTTTGCTCTGGTTTTGCCCTTATTCTTCCCTCTGTCTTGGCTTTGACTCTTTTGGTTAAAAAATATTCCTGCAGGCTGTAAAAATCATCACATCTCAAGAGCTCTGTCATTACTCTAAAATAATTTTTACCTGTTTGCTGGCTCATTTCAAAAATGTATTGGTCCTTGTTGTCAGTTTTGCTAGATAACTGTTTCCTGAGCTAAGTCACTGTGTTTACGTGTGAACTTCCTGATGATCAGGCTAGCTTCCACTACTTAAAATTCCTCTGCCATACTTCCAGATCCGTCACAGGTATTTTAGTCAATACAATATTTCTGTATATGTTTAGAGATATATCACTGGTATATTCGGGCCAGAGGTCCAAACTTTTGCATCAAACCACAGAAAGTCTTTTACAAATCCCCTTCAAAAATTCTAGAGGGGCCAGATATCATTCAGTCAGCTACCAAAAGACTGATAGATCATTTTCCAAGACTAAATGACTCTCTGCAGTAACCTTGCTCTTCACAATAAGACCAAAATAGGTCTATACCGGCAAGTGAAAGTAAAATGTCACTTAATAATTAAAAAACTTGTACTAGCAAAAGTAAGGTCACTAGTCCATTCCAGATTAATGACTCTTCTTGTTTCAGCAGCCAAAACCCCCAAAATTCCATTTTTTATACATGTTCTGGCTCATTAACCTATAAATGCGATAGATTTCTCTTGTTTCTTTCACGTTCCTGAATAATAGGATTTGACAACATGATAATAAAATTTTCTACTCAGTGTACATATACTGAAAGAATAAATTAAGGAAACCTTATCTTGGCCGTTTTGAAAAGAATAAAAGAAAAGGCAGAGAAGCTTGATTTCTCTGTTAAACCTCTGCAGGACCCACCCTGTGCAATTTTGAGCACATTTAAACCATGGAAAGCTCGGAAATAATGACAGCATTAAAACATTCATGTCAACATCTTCTGTTTCTCAGATTTCCATAGCCACAGGGGCATAGGCTTTCCTGGGATGCCTTCATTCTCTAGACACTCAGAGCCTTGTGACCATGCAGGCAAGAAACAGAGGCTGACCAGACCGAAGGACAGCAAAAGGACCAAAACTCTGGAGTTTGATTAGAGCACTAAACTATGTGGAAGGAGCAGTTATGGATTTCAAAGAATTATGTATATCTGTTAGCCAACAGCTATTCCACATACGTGAAATAAGAAGGCTCTAGAGCAGCAAATAGACCTTATCCTAACCACAGAGTTACCCTATCATGCTCTGTTTTCTTACTTTCCAAAGTCTGCTTAACAAGTCTTGAAATCTTCTATGTACCTTGAGGGTGCTCAAGAACCCGGAAAAGAATGCTCTGTGCAACCCAGACTTGGAGAGCTAAGCTGTAGCATTTTAGAGAAGTGATACGAAGTGGGATCACATCTGGTCTGCAGTTTATCTTTTTCTTAAACATTGGGGTTGTGAATAGGGCACCGGTCTTCATTAAAACTTATTCTGATTCTCTCAATAAACACAATAAAATTGTAATTTGTTTAGTTTATTTAAAAACACTTCCCAGTTATAACTCTAATAACTTAATTTGTAACTGGGGCATGAATTTGACAGCTACCAGATAAATAAATAATTGAAACTCCAACAAGCCACTACACTCTCTTTCACTCTTCTGCTGCTTAAAGACTCAAGAAGACTGTTAGAATTACTAGTTAATGAGAGATGCACATAGTCTCATTGGCATTTCTCTCTTATTGGTACTTAATGAGATTAGATGAGAAATAATTA
This sequence comes from Pterocles orientalis, assembly GCA_011057875.1. Taxonomy (NCBI): domain Eukaryota; kingdom Metazoa; phylum Chordata; class Aves; order Pterocliformes; family Pteroclidae; genus Pterocles; species Pterocles orientalis. Next base: position 394,631 of record WKFP01013720.1, read on the forward strand.
GATAAAATGGCAGTGCAAAACCCCAGGGGAATCACAGAATCACAGAATCACAGAATCACAGAATGTTAGGGATTGGAAGGGACCTCGAAAGATCATCTAGTCCAATCCCCCTGCCAAAGCAGGAACACCTAGATCAGATCACACAGCAACACATCCAGGCGGGCTTTGAATGTCTCCAGAGAAGGAGACTCCACAACCTCTCTGGGCAGCCTGTTCCAGTGCTCTGTCACCCTCACTGTAAAGAAGTTTTTTCTCATATTCAAGTGGAACCTCCTATGTTCCAGCTTGAGCCCATTGCCCCTTGTCCTGTCACTGGATGTCACAGAGAAGAGCCTGGCTCCATCCTCCTGACACTCACCCTTCACATATTCATAAACACTGATTAGGTCACCCCTCAGTCTCCTCTTTTCCAAGCTAAAGAGACCCAGCTCCCTCAGCCTTTCCTCATAAGGGAGATGCACCATTCCCTTAATCATCTTTGTGGCTCTGCGCTGGACTCTTTCCAGCAGTTCCCTGTCCTTCCTGAACTGAGGGCCCAGAACTGGACACATAAATAATAAAACTGTAGGCATTTCGCTAAGAAATCTTAGAAATCCTCTATCAATTTTGTTTTAAACAATCAAAACCAACATACTTTATCAGAAAGTTAAGATGTTCAAATTCTTTTCTGATTTGTTTCTTTTCCTAGTACCTCTTTGTAAAAAATCAAAACTGACAGTGTTTGTCACATTGCAAAACCAGCAATTAATATAAAATTATTTAGGAGTTAATGTTTGAGAAATTAATCTTATATGTTAGGTACCTCTTTACTCCAAGCTCTTGAGCATTACTACAGACACCTGTAAGTCCATTCATGCACAGACTCTTAGGAAACTGCAACAGGAATTACACTGAACCAACAAGAAAACAGATTCAATGACATGTGATCGAAGAAAAATTGTTTACCTATTCTTTTCAAGTAACCAGGCAAGGTCTGTCTGTGTTTTTCCCCAGTTTCCTAAAGCCTTTGTTCTGAAAGCAATTTTAAATAATTAACAAATCCAACTGAACTCACAGGTTGTTCATAGATGAATACAATACACAGCAAAATAAATTTGATGTATCTTCTCTTATGAATTATTCATTATGCTTTAGTAAAATCTTTATTGAATTAAGAAAAACAAATGGTCTTTCTGTATCTTAATTCAGATATGCATTACTCTAACAACAAATCTTTGCCCTCAGGACATAGTCTAAACCAGACAGGTTTTAAAAAAATAAACTAAAACTAGTATGAAGCTGGCATTTCTGCTGTCATATGTGTGTATTTGGACATACATAAATTCTAATGACATCCTGGTTGCAGTATTTCTAAAAAACATCAGTTGGTATTAACCAAAAAAGGTTAATTTACACAATCAGGTTGCAGCAGAAAAAAAGGCAATGCCAGAGCCTAACTTAAACATATAAAAATATTATAAATAGCACATACATATGGCTCCTAACAGAAACTCTGTCTGGAAATATACCATTATATGGTATGTATACTCAAGGTTTGAACTATGTCGGAATTTGATTTGACTATTTCCAGCTGAACAAACATATTATTGTAAGGGTAGCCCAGATTCCAAGTGACATTGCCGCTCAGCCTCAAAGACATCTCGGAAGAAATTATTTCCCTACAGAATTTGAATGCAGAACATAACCCAGCCCACTGCCTGGAAGATGGTCCCGATCTGTGTATTATCATTATACAACTACAGGCAATGGAAAGTGAGCTTTGGAGGGGATTGCAATGAGTGTTACAGGACTCAACAGGAAAAAAGAAAAAAAAATATGCAGGAATTGATGTCTCCCGGTCAGAACAGGTTTTAAATGGAGGACCAGAGAAGCCAGGAAACAAGAGGATGTAGGCTTTTTCTGGAATGACTCAAAGTGTTATTTAAAACCAGTGGGAAATGCATGAGAAAATTTAATTCACAGCTTCACGTTAACTTTACATGAAACACAAGGTAAGAAGAAATGGCTAGGGAAAAGCTAAAATATTTAGAAGATCTTAGTAGGTTACTGCTACTGAGAGAATTACTGTTACCAAGAGAAGCTGAGGCGTAAACCTCACAGGTTACAGCAGCTCAGCATCAGCCATGAATCTCCAAGCCCAGCTCTTGTAAAAGAGGCTGTTAATCTAAAATTGCATATCTTATTCAGCAGTCAGACAAGCACTGTGAGCATTGGGCAAGTAGCTAAGGCAGGCTTAAGACACTTAGATCAAGATTGTTCACTGGTCTCATTCAATTGGAAGTGTTGCTTGAACTACAGGGATCCACATGAGTTGAGGAACTGCCTTCCGAGGCCACACTTTCTCATATCTTTCTCCTGATTTGCATATAGATGTGGGGAAAGCCCTACTATTCACAGATTTAAGCCTCTGAAGTTAGGAGAACTGGATAAGTGTTCTTAAAGAAAAAAATCCTGACTTGCTTGTGGATTGCAAAACACAATTTTTCTTCTAAGTTCCTATGCTTCAGTTACTTCTAAAGACATTTAATAAATTTTCAGCTCTGGTCTGATTCATTTTTTAAGCAGTCAGACCAGTGAATTTTTTTCTTTACTGGTTTCAATTTTTAGGGAGGAACTCCAGTGATGTAAGATCTGCTATTCAGAGAGCAAGAGAAAGCTCTCTTTCCGGGCTGTACCTACAGTATAATCCTCACCAGACACACTTTTTCCACGTAACTTAGCTCTTTCAGACAACTTTTCTTCACAAGTTTTTCCACTGTATGAATAAACCAAGCAGCAAAATTGAGACAAAGGATCAGTGAAGAAAAGTTTTGGGATGTCTTTATTTCCTCAGTTTGAAAAATTGTTTTCTTTCTCCCTCACCTCTTACCCAACAACAACTCCTAAAATTAGTTGGAAATGTTTCCAGAGAAGTAATCCTAGGCCTGGTATATGGAAGTGTGAGGAGTTTCAGGGTTTTATATACCAGTACTAATCTTGCAATGTAATGCTGCAATACGGATTATTGCCAGTGAAACTGGGATTATATCCTCAAATCTCAGAAATGAGACTCAGTTTACTCATCTGAAAGGTTAAAATTAAAGGATGAATCCATAGAATAAGCACGTCTGTGGCCACCTTTAACAGAGAAACAGAAGCTGTCCTGACCCCATGGAAGGCAGCATTCTTGGCCAGCTCACAGCTTTTCATCCCCAGTCACTGGATGGTCATCTGTTTTCACCACAAGAGATTGTTCATGAAAACATGAGAAATACCTGGCTAAAGTCTAGTCAAACTTCAAAGAGCTCTTTTATCTCTGAATAGTGCAAGTCTGTATAAACAAAAGAATTTGGTGTCGCTGTTCTCATGAAAGAATGAATAAGGATGATATTATCAGCACCACACATGAACAGAGCAGTCAGCTTTTCAGTAATACAAAGTGACAGTCAAGATAGCTCACAAATATTTTATACATTTATTTCTGAAATAGTGTATAATCACGCTTTGCCAGTATGCTGGCTAGGAAAGCAATATGTATTCATTAAATATATATACATGTTCTGCAAATAAAAAAAAAAAATTGGCCCTGGTATTTTAGCTAGCTGAAGAAACACAAAAATGCCAGTTGCCTGTCCCTCTTTTTAGTTGGAACTTGTTTTTCTGCTTTCATAATAATGATACTTACCTTTCAAAAATGAACTATACCTACTGTCACACTTAACAATTACATACCTATAATTGTTCTTAAGGTGTACCTACTGCTTGATACAACTTTGAAGTATGAGATAATCTCATAATCAGAGCCACACAAAGGCATAGAAGTTGTAAGTGAAATGGACAAGGCAGAACGTGTTTGAGGCTTTATTTACACTGTGCCTTCCAATGACTTTTGCCCAAGGAGCCTGGGCCATCCTCCCCAGCTCAGACTACTGATCTCCATCCCTTTTCCCTGGGAGGCTGACTGAGCTCAACAGTGTTTGTATTGAAGAGCTAATGGTGGCAGCCCAGCAACTGAGCACCTCTCTAATACAGAGAGAAGCAACAACAGATTCCAGAGCTCCTCTTCCAGTCTTCAGGCAACTTCTGAGTACCCTAGTTGGAGGCAGCTGCCAGCTGAGTTAGTTTTCTAGGGTGACCCCCAGCCTGCCTCACATTCAGTCCTACAACACTCCACCAGACAGCCTGACCTGCCTCTCCCTTACTATCCAAGTCTGCAAAACCCATCAGCTGCCACGGCCTAAGTATCAGTGCTTTACAATTGAAATTGGGAAAAAATGCCATGTACGGTTTGCCATGTAAACTTGCCCAACATCCCTGTTTTAATGAACAGGGGCTGAAGCACAGCCTTCAGATAACTTACATACCCATAGACCCTCTGAGCATCCAGGCTCTTAATGTAAGTGAATCCATGGATGTAGGATCTCACTGAGGGAGGTACCTTACTTTCTCCTTGTGGATCCTTAAAAATTTCATCTGAATTGAATTCTGAGCAAATCCAACCAGCTACAAAACTCAGCTAGCTCTTCCCTCAGGCCTTCCTTGAAGTTATTATTCCCCATAATGCCTCCTCTGGTGTCTGAAAAAACAGAATGGAAAGAGGGAGGGTTAATCATTGCCTAATTCCATAGTAGCAAACAGTCATAGCAAGGACTGTTTGGCCCAACGAACTTGCCATTCATTCCCTCTGAAATGTCACTAAACTTGGGCTGAGAATTCTGTTTCTATTTTTAAGAAATGCAGCTTGTGAGTGGGAGGCAGAAGAACCAGATACAAATAAGAAAAAGAACACATGGGGCAGCATGTTATGCTGGAAGCAGAAGAACAAAAACTGTTGGACTGGGAGCTTGTCTTGGTTTAACTCCTGACTCTCAAAACACACGTTTCCATAGTTCGTTCACCCTGCTGTGGGCAGTCTTTACCCTCCCACCCACACGAGTTCTAGGTATTATTTTTTCTCTCAAATTTGAAAACAAAGCTCTTTTGACCAGAAATGGACAGCAGACTAGTTACACACTATGAACTCTCTCAGATGGTAGCACAGACACAGGTTAAATTGTTGCAGCTGGGCCCTTCATTACAATCATACTAAACTGCAAATCTAAATTCGGTGGATCCAGTTTAGCTTCAGACAGACATGATTTCCACGTGCTTTTCACTGGTAGTTACTTGGCGCTGGTTGGGTAAGGCACAGATAATCGAGTGGGTGAAATTGCCCCCCCCCCCCCCCGAGTTCTCTCTATCTGGCACCAGGCTCATTGCTGAATCTGCAGCCCCATCTGTCCAACACAGTCCAGGGCACTGGTGAGATCCCACAGCTAGGAAGCCAGCTCCAGCATTGGAAGCAGTACAGCATCATTAACATGCCATTATGCCCAGACTAATAAGTAGAGACACTGGCCTAGTCACAGACCCATAATATAGCTTTCCTGCTGCCAGCACCCAAAACATTATGACTGCACTGTGAACCATTGAGCCTTGTGATAGGCATACTAAGTCCCTGGAGCAAGATTAGGGCTGTTAAAGTGATGCTATGTTGCCTTGCATCACTGGTAAGTTCCACAACTGGATAACCAAAACAGTGAAACAAAATGGATCTTTTAAGATTATTGCTGGTTTTGCTGTGTATTTTCTTTCATTTCAGCACTACAATTAAATTAAACCCAGTACAGCTGCATGCTTGTTTCAGTTGCATAATCAGATACACTGACACTTGTGAAAGAAAAGAAGGTGCCTACCTACCAGTGCATGAATGTGCACAAAGACATACGCACAACCTTGGTAGGGTGCCAAAGTTCTCCACTATGACCGACAGGTAGTCCACATAAATAATACCTAAGTCTACAACTCTGTCAGTTCTCAGGAGTCGTGGTTCCTGTCCCTTTGATTGAAATGTGTCAGATTAGAATAGAATAGAACAGAACAGAATAGTTCAGTTGGAAGGGACCTACAGCAATCATTTAGTCCAACTGCCTGACCACCTCAGGGCTGACCAAAAGTTAAAACATATTATTAAGGGCATTGTCCAAATACCTCTTAAATACTGAGAGGCTGGGGCATCAACACCTCTCTAGGAAGCCTGTTCCAGCATTTGACCACTCTCCTGGTAAAGAAATGCTTCCTAATGTCCAGTCTAAACCTCCCTTGGTGCAGCTTTCAACCATTGGCACGTGTCCTGTTACTGGATCCCAGGGAGAAGAGCTCAGCATCTCCCTCTCCATGTCCCCTCCTCAGGGGGCTGTCCCTCAGCCTCCTTTTCACCAAACTAGACAAGCCCAAAGTCCTCAGCTGCTCCTCACAGGACATGCCTTCCAGCCCTTTCACCAGCTTTTTTGCCCTCCTCTGGACACATTCAAGGAACTTCACAGCCTTCTTAAATTGTGGGGCCCTGAACGGCACACAGTACTCAAGTTGAGGCTGCACCATCACTGAACCCAGTGGGATAATCACCTCTTGACCAGCTGGTGATGCTGTGTTTGATGCACCCCCGGATGCTGTTTGCCCTCTTGGCTGCCAGGGCACTGCTGGCTCACATGGAGCCTGTAGACCACCAGCACCCCCAGAGCCCTGTCTGCAGAGCTGCTCTCCAGCCACTCCTCTCCCAGTTTATTCTTGTGTCCGGTGTTACTTTGTGGTAGGTGAAGAATCCAGAATTTTGACTTGTTAAATTTCATCCCAGAACTGCAAGACCCCAGACCTACATCATGAACTCACAGCCTCTTCCACATATTTCCTAGAAACTCACAGTCATACTGCTTCTTTACCAGTAACCATTGGTCTGGGGTCAAGGACGTTCTGTGTGCAACTGGCAAACTGGAAGAGATGGGGACATGACTGGGCTCTTTAAGTGGAAGTGATGGAGGCAGTTTGATCTGGCTCTGCAGAGGTGGATGTTAAAACTACCTCCAGCATGTCCTTCTCCCTGGCACCCCCCACCCCACAGATGTCCTAACCAAGCTCAGCCTGCCAGGCAGCCCTCCTCCTCCTCACACCTGCCTGATCAGGCACCATCCCAAGAACCACCCTTGGTGGCGGGGGTGGTGGGAATTGTCAGTTTGGGAACATAGCCTTAACTATTTCTGCCCTTACTCCTTCTTGTCCTTGCTCTCTTTCTGTCTTAGCCTTCCTGAGGAAAAGCAGCTGCTATTACAGAAATCAGCATAGATAGTTTTACTCACTGTCCAAAATTGCTTCATTAACAAGAGACAGATGATTTTTGCATCGTCCGGAGGCCAAAACTATCCTGATTTGGAATACAGCAAGTCTGAGACCTCCAGAATTTGTCAGAAATACTGAATGGCAAAACTAGTCTTCCCCCAAAACTCCAAAAACTGCAGACAGCAGTTCTGTAGATAACTGATCAGGGAACACCTACTGTTTTCCTGGTTTAGATTTGTTTTTCTTTTCTTCTTGCACTAAATAGGTGGAAAATAGACTTCTACAAAAGACTCAGAACCGAATATCTTCAGTGGCCCTGTAAACATTTTCCTGTGATTTTACCTGTTGAAAGCTATTCTGTATGGTACAGTTACAGCTAAAATAGAGGAAGAAGGGATCCTTTCTCTTGATAGATGTCAAGGCCAAAAATGCATCTTGCAGTCTCTTAATGAGACACAGAGAAAATGTCCAGCTGGACAGGGAAGCAGACTTTTAAACAGAAAATCTGCTTGCTACATGCTGCACACTGCACACTAAACAAAGAAGGTTCCCCCTTTCTTCTGATCAGTAAAATGCTAGAACTTCATGGGACTTAACTTGTTCTCAGTAGGGCTTAAAAATCATGTAGACAATATTTAAAAGTGAAATTTAATTGCAGTTATATCTTCCAGATCAGAAATTATTCATCGCTAGTCCCAACTAAAGTGTAATGAAGAGATGGCATCATGCATTCATGGCACGTCTAAGCACCATCCCACTCTTCATGCACATCCACAAACCCTGAGATGAATCTACTATTTGCCTTTAAATAGAACTTTAAATTATTTTTACCAGATAAAGAAATGCCATTCTGAAACTGTGGTATCTAGTCAAGATAACAATCTTTCACAGAAGTTACAAGTGTGCACCCTATGCACGTTGGATATGTTTTTGTGCATAACACATGAGGATCTTAGCCTAGAGATCCTTGGGTTCTGGCACTACACAACAAGCAACGAGATCCTTCTAAATCAAGCAGTATATTTTTTTCTTTGTTTATTTCCATATTCATTGCAACATTTGCCTTAGGCTTATATAATAAGATTATAACTAGAAACGTATTGCGGCAAAGACCTCAAAATCTCTCTCTCAACCCACCCTGAAACCGAGACAGCTTCATCAAATGTCAGGACTCTCAATGCACAGAACACCAGGAGCAGAGAGAAATTGATCAAACATGCAGGACTGTAAGCAGTACAGTGATTACCATAACTTGATCTAAGAAGACAAATGGAAACCATATTTCTGTACCAGTTGTGCAACAATTTGTGTTTGATTATTAGAATTGATGCAACCAAAGAGGAAAACACATTTTTATGCCCAGGCACCTCCACCTTCTGGAAGATCTTAACTTCTCCCAGGCCTGTTGAATTCCAAAGTCCAAGTATTCATTACTCTTTCTTCAGTTTGCATCTTGTGATTTCTCACCTTTTAAAGAGATGGGAAGCCTTAAGCAGTTTGATTTGAATAAGCTTGTAGTATAAACAATCACCAAAAAAAAGATACTTCTACTTACTGAAACATATGTTTGCATCCAGTACTTATCTATCCCTGGACATTTCTTAAGGCAGAAAGGATAACTAGCCAAGACATCGGGTCTCTATTAAACTCTGTTGGGATGACCTCTTTCTCACGGTAGCATAAACTCACTCCAAAGGAAGAAGCTGCATCTCACTGACAAAATTTAAATAGTATCTCTGCTGAATACCGAACAAAACAACACACAAAGAAAAAAAAAAAAAAAAGGTGGTCCCTCATGTAATTTCTGAACTTCTTCACAGGTCTTTCCTGAAGACCAGAGAGGCAGTTGCAGTTGTGTTGAAAGTGCTCTAACCTTACTAACTCACGTCAAGGTGACTTTGAGTAACTTAATATGTGACTGAATTTGGTCTGTAACTGACAAGAAGTTTAGATACAGGAAGAGCTTGGGAAAGATATTAGGAAATAACAATGATTTTAGTCAAAATGTATTTGTTTAGTTTTCCATGTTTTCCTTTTCATATTGACCATGAAGTTGATTTTGGGGGGTTAGCTGATAAAAATCAACCAATTGCTGTGGATTCAAATTCTACTGAGATGTAGGCAAATGCTTCTCTTTTCCAGCTCACGCTGTCTCTATGACTCTAATAAAATCAATAAAGAAGTCTGCAAGGGATGATGAATTAAGATGTTGATAGACCCCCATAAGACTTTAGCTAGATTTTTGCCACAATAAACATGAACATTACTTTTCTGCTTTTGCTTCATCCAAAGCTATTCTTCAGATACAATAAATGAGTCCACACTGAAAATAAATGAGGTTGAGAAAATATGCTGTAAATTCAAGCCCTTTCTTTCTTAGTATAGAAATTACTGTGTAGACAAACCCCAAAATTAATTTCCATATTTATGGTAATTTTAAGAAGCTTAACTTGAGGATCCTGGCTTCTCAATGTATAGGGAAGCTTTTATTGCTATACATAATGATCTCTCAAAGGACTCAAAAAAGGAAGAAAACCTACACCCACATTTAAAGACAGAACAGTCTTTAAACTGTTGAACAGTACTATTCCTATTGTAAAGGATTTTTGTTTTATGACCACAGGAAACATTGAATAAGCAGCACAGTTCTACAGAAGCAAATGGGCATATAGAAACCTCAAAATACAATGAAAACCGATATTATTCTTACTGGGAAAAAATTATGAATTTTTAAAAATAAATTTTAAAGTTTTTCATTTCTCTAGGAAAAAATACTTTCCCATGCAAGGAAACAAGTTCATAATTAAAGAGTATGAAGGATAACAGACAAATGCCTAAGTATATATTCACCAGGTCTTATTTATCAGTACAGGTGAAGCCTACATATCTGCAGGATAACACTGAGTAACAACGGTGTTCAAAGAAAAGGAATTTATTTTCGTATTAAAATAAATATATAAGAAATGTAATTCTTCTGATGCCTTAAAGCACGTGCACGTATGCTTAGCCTTCGCAGATTACACTAGTCTCTAAACAAAACGCAGACACACAAAAAAATCAGCTAAGCAGACAAAAACTGAGAAAAACAGGCAACTGAAAGACATCCTATTCAAAAGCAATAAATAAATACCCTTCATTTTTATTATTGCAGCATTTATCAGCTCCAATAACAAGCTATCATCATATTGATTTTAATCAGCTTCCCTAAATTCTGGCTGGTTTTGAGTAGAACAGAGTTAAGAGCTTCTGAGGAGCTGAGCAGGGAGGCTTCCAGGGCAGCCCATGCAATACACTTTGCTCAAAGACTGGGGTGGACACTGGCAGCCCTCAACCTTTCAGCAAAAATGGCAGAGTCTGCTGAGTCCTGTAGATATGTTCCAACATATCCTACACTGGGGAGTAGGCTGGATTTGCGGCATTGCAAAACTCGTATCACACACAGTAACTCTGAACGTGGAAAGTGAAGACAGAAGCTTGTAGTTGTCAAGCAGTACAGGCAAGAAACGTGGAGACAAAATCTACACAGTGAGAAATAAATTACGTGTTGGTATAATGGAAAAATATAACAAGCAGCGACCTATTGACATTGTTATTAAAATCATAACAGTTCTGGATGTCACACTTTTTTCCACTGAAACAAGCAAAAACAATAGTTAAAAATGAAAAAAAAAAAAGCACTATACTAAACTACACACAGAACAGAACCATTTTACCCATTAGGAAAACTTCCATTTGGAAGGTCAAAAAGGGGCAAAAGTTATATACTGTAACAATGTCTATGCATACTCATACACACACACACACACACACACACATACATATACACACACTCAGCAGCTATGAACACAATTAGCACCGGCAAATCACATTAAATACACCTGTGTCTGAAATTGTTCTACATACATAATCAACACAAACACTACAACTATTTCCTTTATTTATTTTTTTCTGAAAAAAACATATTGCTATTTCAACTTTGCAAGAGCAGCTTCAATAGTGCAAAGAGTAGTCCTTAGCTGAGCCAGGCAGATGGTAGTCTATTCTCTAGTTTCAGCTGTATGCAATCTCCCCATTGTTTATTGTTAAATTTATGTTAATTATGCCATTAAATATGTGAAAAATAAATTCCAAGAATTGTATCCAACCCTTTCCTTAATTGTTGTGCAAGTCATTTTCCAGAGAGCATTATTAATGCATATTCTGTGACTGCCCAATCCCATAGATGCTAGTAATGTTTTCCATGTGAGTTATCCCAGTGAAACCTTTACAATGACGTACCTGAGTATGTACTTCCAGGTCTGAGCCCTATCTTAGTTTTTCCCCTGTTCAGATAATCCTAATTGAACAGGTATGTTTTATTTTCAGGTCACAATAATGTTGAGACCTGAATGCTCCAAAACTAGTTCCTTGTTTTTTTTTTTTCTGAGTGTAGTCCCATCTTCCTCAGAAGTAGAACCACAGATATCAGCACGAGCAATGAGATCTCTTTCATTTCACATACCTGAATTAATTCCAACCCAGAAACAAAATTAGTGACATTGTCTAGTATATTAGTTTTTCCTTGCTGCAATAGGAGACAGAAGACCCTAGTACTCACATCAAAGCTTCAGCGAAAAAAAAAAAATTACCCTAATTTTGCTTTGGGTTAAACACTAGGCTCTCCTTTCACTGTATGCTCATTCATACTACCATCTTTAATTTATTATTAGCCACAAGATCAATTATCTGAATTGATATTACAAGGAATTTCAAGCACACTTACTGAGGCAAGTAGCATAAGGCACACACAGGAGCAAAGGCCAATGTGATATTAAAGGATACTGAATGGGTAGGCATAGGTCATGAAACTGAGTTCATATACTTTATGAGGGATACAGTTCAGCCTGAAGCCTGCTTTTCATTTAATCTCAGAATTTCAGACCTTTTGGTACAGCTACAACATTTATTTGTTTTCTTGTTTCTAGCGCGAGAGAGAGAATCAGTAACTAAGATTAAAGAAGACAAAATATTAAAAAAGAAACTGCTGAAGGGTGCAACACTGAGCACTTATTGTCTAAGGAAAGAAGCTGAGATTTGAGTTTATCAAGCCAACACTACAGACACTTTGCACAGGCAGTGATTTCCCAGGGAGCTCAGGGCACTACCACTCTCACATTGCTGAGGGAGCACGTTTCATGTCTCATGATGGGCTGCAGAAGGGAAGAAAAAGGGCAGAAACAGGCTCTGAATTGCTCCTTTTTCCCCCATCCACCACCACAGCAGGAGCTGTTTTCTACTGCTGTGCAAGGACCTTATTTTCTTACACATCCCTATGCTTTCTGTTGAATAAGCAGCTTGCTACTACCACCACACACATATTTAGAAAGACTGGGAAAAGGGTGGCTTCAGTTATTAATACTGTTCAGTTTCATGATTTTTTTTCTTTTTTTTTTCCTTAATTTTTTCCCTTAAAACTACACAGGCAGCATTATTAGATTTGGGGGTCAAAGCATTCTTCATAGGGACACCAAATACTGAGTAAGATTTATGTGGAGTTTTAGTAACAGCAGCAGAAAGAAATTAAGGACCCAGCCTTCATCCAGACCAGCAAGCAGCCTCTGCCCTCACTGCTGGCAGGGACTGAGCGCAGCTTCTCTCCGGCATTCATCAGGGGCCTCCAGACAACATGCTCGGTTCCTGCTGCCTGCTATGGTTCCCACGGGACCGCCACCACAGCTGAGGGCTACTGATGCATTGCCCAACTCAGCCTTCACCCGCACAGACTGGGGCCCTAGAGACTCCCTTTACAAAGCTGTGAGCGAGGGGATAAGCACCGCCGGAGTGCCCTGCAGCAGGGAAACCCTGGCTGCTCCCTGCCCAGCCTGCTGTCACAAGAGCTTTGCACCACTATGGCTGCATGGATTCCTTGGGAATCTGACTGTAAATATTCTATACGATGTCCTGGAGTTCAGGTTTTTCCCTCATCTCCAGCACATCCAGAAACAGCAAAGCCCTGAAAGATTGATGCTCAAATGAGATTTAGAATACACATCTATGAGAGAAGCACTCTGAAAAAATACCTAATAACGTGTTTCCTCAAAACACAACTCATTTCCAACCAGATGCTGATACTAGGCACTAGGAGCAACACTGCACAAGTCTGCTGCAGAATGTTCACCCTGGGTGCAGAAACCAGCACATTTCAAGTGAGGATCAATTCAAAACTTAACAGCAGCTTTGTCATTACCACGAATTGTCATCAGTGAAGCCAAAGAGCTCAGTCACCAGACTGTAGAGCCACAGATAAGCTTCTCCAGCTCCCGAGGAAGCCTGAGGGTCCAGCACAATGCTCCACTCTGAGATACAGAGGAAAGTGTGCCAAGCTTTGTGAGATCCCAATTGTCAGCACCAGTTTTGAACAATCAGATTTTGACTCCCAGGTCATTTCGATGCCTTTAAAACTGTCACTCTAATTTCACATAAATGATTAATTATCTACCACTGCATATTAACACCTGTATTTAAAAAATACTTTTAAATTGTCACTAAGTATTTTTAATGTGTCCTTGATAATCAAGGAATAAGCTGTACTGAGTAGACTTTCTGTTTTGATATTTTCTGCTATGGTTGACATCAGAAGGATGGCATGTTTTTGATGAATTTTCTCCAAAGGATTACCTCCCAGTAAGAGTCCTTCTGTGAAAGAGCTCAAATTGTGGGTGTGAATGAAAATGAAGGCTATAAGCTACCACTCATAATCTGTTATACAACATTTTTTCGACTTTACCCTATTTGCGAAGTTGCTATGTTTGGTGTCTTATACAGCCTACACTCAGTTCCTCAGGCTCAATTCAGAACATCCACTACACATAGCAATTAGTGTCATTTTATTATTATTATTATGAATGGCACAAAATCTAGTTTGAAGCAGGAAGCAAAGTAATTTCAGGGAGAAAGAACAGGGATGGGAGACAGGAAGCATGAGCTTACTAGTATTTTTTGAGCCAGCCAGAGTTGCTGTTTTCTGCTGTATTGGCATATGTGAACCCTCTATTGCCTGTTCTTTTTGCCAAAACACAACTTTTGAAGATGTTAGAGACAACATTAAGACTAAGCACTAGAAGACAACATTTTAAAAGGCTCCAAAGTAAACCCCATCACGTTCCTATAGGAAACGTGCTTATAGCCACTTTGAGGGTAGAGTTTAGCTGTTATATACCTATATAACTATCATTGAATCACTAGGACTGCAAGTGTCCCTAGGCAGAACCTGTCCATAAGGTTTCCCACTGTATTTTCCCTCATAGATGATGCTGAGCAGCAGAGTGGGGTGTTAATTACTGCAATCTGTTGACAGTGTATTTTAAGGAACAGTTACATCACGATTCAAGATCTTTACTTATGTTACAATTGTGATTACATCAGTTGTGATTTGCTATACTTGTAAAAAAACATTTCATAGCCTTAGTTTGCATGATTTTATTTGTGGATTTAAACAAAAAACACAAAAAATAGAAATAGTTTCCCTCAGCTTTCTTTCATATCAGTGCCATCTCTTTAGCTCTTGCTTTCTTTGTATGTGTTTTTGACATAAGCAAAGTACGTAAGACCGGCTTGATTGTGAGTAATTTGCAGAACATGTTCCTAAATCCTGAAACTGGGAGAATAGAGGGACATGATGACTAAGTGCCATGGGAACGGCAAAGGCAACATGGCCATGCAAAATGACAGAACTTCAGCTCCATGAAGTTCCAACCCTGGACAGCCACACCTGGGCAAAACACAAAATACGCAGAACGATGTCATGGGAACAGAAAACCTGCTTCCTCTCATTTTCTTGCATTTGATCTACATATTGCCTCTCTCATTTCTCTTCGCTTTCCAATCTTATATGCTTCTGCTTTTTTTTACCATGTTCAATTTCATTGTCAAATTGGTTCCCTAGCTTAAAGAAGATGTCCCTTTTCTCCCCATGTTCTTCACATTTCCTTCTCTGTTCTCCTTTTCGTCCTGGGGATTTTAACTTCTTCAGTCCTATCGTTTTTACACAAGAACAATTTCTCTGAGCCTAGCCAACCTCCAGCAAAATCAGGCCAACTTGTTCTATGCAAATGACCTCCAGCACAAGAATATTTGCTGTATAAGCACAACCTGGTATCACAAAAACCGACCTCAAAAAAGTTTGCAAGATCCTTGAGTAGTTTTGCTACGTGATAACTGGGTGTCAGGGCAGCACCTAGGGCCCACAAGAGTTGATCAGAAAACACACACCTTTACATAGATAGGACTCCTGGACTGTCAGTTTTCTACTCAGATATCTGTTCAATGTCACTTCTGTTTCTGCAACTGTCCCAAGCCAATACAAGCATGGGGTAAGTGCAGGGCCTGCCCTTTTCAAAGTCATATTAAGAAAAATGTTGCCCATCAGGTCAGAAGTTATGCTTTATAGCATGATACATATAATCAGCAATGCTGTCATTGTGCCAAAGCTTGATCTTTTTTCTCTCTGACTCACTAAATAAAATTATCCTTGTAAACATAAACTGTAATCTTATAAAATAATCCTTTCAACAGAGCCCTGCAACAGAGCAATCTCTTGTAGAGTTAAACCTACAAAAGAAGGAATGGCTCTCACAGCCTTTCGAAATCTAAAACCTTTATTCCCCTATGCAGTATTTTCCCTCTTCCTTTTGTTAAGCCCAGCTCTGTAATAACAGATTCTACCAAGACAGGAACAGCACGTCAGGGTGCAAGTCCTTTGGTTAATGTTAACCCTTGGGTAAAAGCACTGTTATGGAAAAAGTTACATCAAGGAAAGAAAATCCACATCAGCCCATGTTTCTGTTGAAGTGGTATAGCTATACAGACAGAAAAGTACTTACAGACACTCTCCCTATGCAAAGGCTGACACAGATCTGATCACATTGATAGAGACAGGTTTGTAGCATAAGAAATGGTTTTATATTGTCAGAGTGACACTCATAAAATCATAATCCTACTTGGGTCATGTGTACCAGGCTATACAACACACTGGAAAAACATATCTTTACTGCAAAAGCTTCATTATCTAAGGCTTCAATCCTACAGTCTAATTTATTCACACACACTAAAAATTGCCTTTAGTGAATATCATGGGAGTTTTCTTTGCTGGCAGGGTGAACCAGTCCCAGATAATGCAGCAAAGCACATACTATTAAAGGTAGCAGGCTTTTGTGCTCACATCTGGGACTTCATTTTTTAAGGACCTTGCCTTGTGTGAAAACAGAGCTTTCAGGCATAACCACCATTTGTTAAGCAACAGACTGTTTATGGTACTTGAGAGTATCACGTCATTGCTGAAGAAAACTGTAAGGTGATCTCTCCAAGGAGTTAACAGCACTTTTGTGAACAAAATACTGGAGACAACACAGTGTCTCACTCCATCATGCTGGAGATTTAACAATCATAGGAGTAGCAAGATCAAACAGAGCATCTGATTTAACTCTCCCATTCTTTTTCCTTGTATCCCAGGTATACAGAAGCTCCTAAGACCTCTGGGAGGTTGTGAATCAACACAGATAATCTCGTCCTTCACATGTGTAGACACGTTCTCAGTAACAGAATGGGGAATCAGTGCAAATGAATCCATTGATCCCTTTCACAATTCTGCCAAAAACCAATTTAGTGTAAGATTTATGTGACGATGAGAGCAGCAGTTGCAGCTTGAGCAGTGACATAATTAGGGATGCTTTAAATGTTCAGAGGAAAATGAAAGACTAGTGTTTCTCTTAGCAAAGAGTAAAAAGGCACCGATGGAGCAATAATGCTTTTGTTGCCTGCATAGTTCCAGTGACTTAACTGGTTTAGCCATAAATGGCAGTATTTTGCAACAAAAATAATAATTACTGTAATGGGCCACATCATTATTAGAAAGAGAGGAGTTCATTCTCTCATTAAATCTGGCCACAGGCAAACATCTCACACACATGGTGCAGTATGGAATCCACAACTTTAGAAAGTCCAAAAAGTAAAGCAAAGTCAATCTAATCATATTGTAAGAAGACGTGATATATTCAAAAGGAACCTCTCTCTGTGCAACCCAGCACACACTGCCATCAGCAGGAGGTGACACCCTAGCAAAAAGTTATGAGGTAAAAGGAAACTAAATGTTAATACGTGTGTAGTGGTTTATCCACAGAGGTACACTTTCACTTGTCCTGTTGCTCAGCTCTGTAGAAACAAGGATAACTTCAGAGATATCCTGCACTCATGGAAATTATTATATGAAAATCCTTTCACTGTGGTACAAAGGCACACAACTACTTGCTTCTTTTTTTTAACCCTTTTAGTAGTCCAAATCTCACGTTTCCTCTGACCAGATCAGACTTGTTCAGGGCTCCATAAATTGGGACACGCAGATGCACATTGACCCTTACACAAGCACCACCTCCCCCCCCTCCTCCAGTCACCTGTCCAAAGCCAGTGTGAAATGAGTGGGATTCACCTTCCACACCATGCTCTTCCCCAGCTACCACGTTCCAGACTATCTTCTCCCTTACTGGACTTGCAATCAATTAACTGTCTTTATAAAGTGTTACAAAACAGATCCAGACATCATGTTACCCTGGTAAAATATTGCCTAGTGAAAGAATGCACTTCTGCTCAGTCATTTCTGCACAGCCCTTTCAGAAGGCTTCATACAAACTGGAGGGGTCTAGGTACTCAGTGGCATCAAACATTTCATTCATCACCTCAGATATTTTCAGCCAAATTTTACCATCAGCTTTATGTTCTTTTCTTCTAAACTTAAGTCTCATTAAAATTTAAAGCTCTATTAGTCACAGCTGGTAAGAAACTGATTTTTTTAGCATTGTTTAAATCTTTTTTTTTATGCTGGACTTCTCCAGACTTTTTTGATGCCTGTGTATCTACTACACACATGTAAAGATGAAAAAAGCTAATTAAATAATTGGCCTTTCTGAGTAATCACATAAGAAAAAAGAAAACATTGTTTTTTTTCCAGTGCAAGACAAACTTTAAATATTTTTTTTAATTTACAGCTAAGGCCTGACATTGCTAGATAGCTTAGCTCACAGACAGATAAAGATTGTATTTTGTCTTGCTAGGAACATGATAAAAAAGAGGCAAGATATCACTGAAAAACAGTTTTATCTCTCTTGGTTCTTACCCCCAAGCTTCATGATGCGCAAACAGATTTATAAGCTATACTCATTAGCAGTTTTATATTACACTCAACATACATCAAGTGGCTATTACCACTATAGTAATGTAACATTATATATTATCAGTGACATTAAACATGAACTCTGTAAACATTCTTGAAGGCAGCTTGAATGCCTTGTCATACAAGAAAGTACCTGATGCAAAGACAGGCCCATTGCCTCGCTTACAACTAAATGGCATACTGGAACAGTTTAACATAAAGCTGAAGCTTCTTTAAGATGAAGGTTGTAATACTGTGTACAGTGAAGTAAACCACTAAGTATTTAGATCTGTCCTATTTTACAAAAACTTTCATCTAGGACTCTCCAAAAGCATAATAGTTTGTTTTTATATAGCCTTCCTGGAAAAAAAAACAAAAAACAAAAAACAAAAAACAAAAAAACCTAAAAAACCCTAAAAACCAGTTTACATATACGAAACTCCACAAAACTGAATGTCACAAGAAGAAAGATTTCTTTTCCTTTGTTCTACTCAAGTCCCTAAATGTATCAAACGAAACACCTGAGACACTTCGCCCTTGGTTTTGTGTACAGCTTTTCTTTTTGCCTTTCCGACCAACATCATTATTTCATTTTCAAGGTAATCTAAAAAATAAAATAATAGTTTGAAAAATAGGGTTCTCTTATCAGTGGTTTGAAAGCTCAGTTCTTTTGTAGGAAGAACAAAAAAATAAGTGTAGGAGCTAAATTTGAACAGCTTTTAGCAAGCTGTGTGCCAGATTTAGAGCCAGTGAAACTGAGCCACTTTTATACACTCATCCGCACTTAAAGTATACAAAATCCATAAAAATAGAAAAATTACATCATATTCTGCTGCATCATTCCCTCACGGTTATCTGCATTTTCAAATTCACATGTCTATGAAAAATGGCATATGGGATATGAAAACATATTCATCTATTCACCACAAATATTGTCAGGTTAAATACACACCTCTATCTGCCAGCATTAGTGAACTAAGTCTTAGAATTTGTAATAGCAAGTGAAAAGAAATCTGGCAGAACTCATTTTTGTCTTGATAACAACCTTCCAGTATGCATCCATAATGCAACAGTCCATCTGTTCATGCCTGGGAGAGTTTCACATTACCCTTGCCTATTTTCTGGTGTCCCTTGGTTAACATCTGAAACACTGCACCTTCCTCATCAATATCCATACAGGCCAAGGAGTTCCCAAAGGAAACATATGATTTAGGGAGAGCTTTAAAAACTCCTATCCAGAACAGAAGCATCTGTGTTTATTTGCCAAACAAGAGTGCTACACCCAGGTTGGCAAATTTCAGTCTTGCTTAAAGACAAGTTTTAACACCCAAAGTGTCCAGCACCATGAACTATCACTCAATGTAGTGGGGAATCCTGTCCAGAACCATCACCACTTCCTCACCACTAATATTCATGTGCAGCCCCTATTCCCCAGGACAGCCCAAACGCTCCCTCGAGCTGGTGCTGGTGCCCCCAGGGCTGCAAGGCAGCCAGCCCCGATCCCTTCTTGCCTCAGCCCCGGCTGGGTGTGGGCATAAGCTACAAAGGGGAAACAGCTTCCCTCCAGTAATGGTGCAGCAGCCAGGTGCTCCCCAAGGAAGTTTTTCCTCTAGGGAGGATCCTAGCTAGCTGTTTCAATTCCCCTTCAGTCCCTGGCAGCAGCAGAAGAAGCTGCAGGCAATCAAATGCCTTGACCTTAGCGGTAACATCATGGCATTAAAGATGTTATTGGACTTTTCCACACATATTTTTAATTTTCAGAATGCTTTAACAACTGGAAGCATAATGTTAATATACTGAGGAAGCTACATGTATTTAACTTGTGCAAGTGTATAACTACTTGACTGTACTGTCAGCCTTGCTTATGTTTTCTAGGGTTTTTTAATAAAACACATAGCTTAGTGGTGTTTGTTTGACTGACGTGCATTGCATTCATTTTTCAAAAAGCAATATTTGATCTGTATTGTCTCACACAAAACATTCTGCAAAAGTTAAACAGTGTTTTTAAACAGTATTATTCTGCTCACAATTTCATACTTTTATCAGAGATGATCACAAATTGTACCTGCATCCTTCATTGAAAGGTGACAAAAAAAGAAAGTCTCATGTAACAAAGTATCACTTACTAGGTGAATAATTCAAATGGGTCAGACTCAGAATATCTGCATAGTTATCCACATTGGTTGAGTTTTATTCCTATAGTTTCACATTTCCAAAAGAAGAAACCAGAACAGAGAAGAGTTTAGCATCCCGCTAAAACCAGTATTAACTCTAACATTGTTAACAAATTGAAATCTAAGCAGCATCCCAAAGCTGACTTGTCTTTTATATTCCCTACCTGAAGTATTACACAAAAGAATAAACTCCACCAGAACAGGCAAAATGAAGTACAGGAGGAAAAGATAATCCTATACAAAAAAAATGCTTGGATAGAATACTCTCGGCTACTTGTTGTTAGTGTTTCAAATAAACCATTATTCATGCCTTCATCAGTATATCATATTTAATCTGACTTTTCTCCTGATGCTCTTCCCACCACGTGCTCTCTTTCCCAGGACTCTGAATGGCTCAGCTAAGGTTCCAAAAATACTGGTTTTACAGATAAAATCTCTGTTCTTCTCTCCTCTGTCTACATGTGTGGTACAAGTTTCTAGTGATTAGCATTATCTGAACTGTCCAGACCACAACAAACATATACTATGTTTTTTCCCCTCTGTAATCAGGGTTCAGAGTCTCAAACCCAGCTCCCATTGAAATGGGGAGCCTGGAGCACTGCCTGGGAGCTTGGTGCCGTGACCCAGGACTTGCTACCTTCTGATCTTTCCCATCGTGTCTTTCCACAGTGAAACATAATTCAGCATAGTCCTTTGTCTACTAAATTAACAGCTGTGACTTTTGATATATGCACCAACAATTTTGTCAAAAACTCTAATGCAGTTGCATCCAGAGGCCAGACATTTTTCTTCATGACTGAATTATGCTTTTAGATACATATTAACCTTAATTATGAGTTACCTAATCTTAATCTCATTTACATGTGTGTAACTACTGTTTTAACACGTGCGTTAATAGCTTTCTTTTAAATTTGTGTCAGCGGAGAACTGCAGGGATTATACCTTTTTTGACAGAAACATGTTAAAGCCATATGAAGTACACTGTCATTTCATAAAACTTGCAGCACTTATTGATGCCTTATTTTATTCTGTATTAATAAATGTGTATTTCTGTTGATTTAGTTTCAGACTCACTCTATGGTTATCATTACAGTGTCTTTGCTTTTCAAAATACAATAGCCTTTTAGCAAAAGATGCACTATCCACAGCTTTCATACAATGGTATGTCTTATATGGTATGAGTGCTCTGCTAACACTGCTCTCGGGACAGCTACTTTTTCAATGCTGTTGGTTCATATCAGACATCTGGATAGACTTATTCATTTCTTAACAGCTCACAGCCCATAAAAGTTTCTCACCATCATATAAAAATAAAATAAATACCTGAGTCAGTACAGCAGTCCAAAGAGTAGAAGAAAGCCATGTGTTACTTTAGCTGTACCTTTGCAGTTACTAGCAAAACTCTGAAAGACAAAGCAAAGAAGAGGTTTTTGCACTAAAGTTCCACAAAACTGTCAATGAGAAAAAAGAAACGTGTAGATGTGGTGCTTAGGGACACAGTTTAGTGAGTTAGGTGGTGTGGATTGATGGATGGACTTGATGATCCTCGAGGTCTTTTCCAACCTTAATGATTCTATGATTCTATGAAAACAGAGCTATTCCAGAGACCTAAATGTATGCAAAATACCAATAAGTTTAAAGCATCTTCAAGAGCCTTCATTCTGCACTTGTTCTCTTTCTTCCCTGAAAAAATCTGAGTTTAGCACCTAGTTTAGCTGACCCCTATGTAAAAGTCCACAACACACATGGCACTTGAGTCCTACTGGTGTCACATTGCCATAGCAATGCAACACCCTGTACACAGCGTTCCCATTTCTGAGAGAACCTGAGTGAGACACGCAGGAACTGTTTTTGTATTGAATCACAAGACTGCCTCTCTGCCTTCTTGTGGCCCTATGTGGGTGTGTTTTTAGCCTGCCAACACAACAAATTAAAACATTTCTGGTTGCACATGCTTTTCTTCTCTCTGTTCTGGCCACTGATATGTATAACCTGATAAATTTTTCTACTAATACAGGAGAGTTCAAACAGAAATACAAAACTTGTTGGAGCAGAAGCTTGCTGTTCCCATAACTCAATGGTAACAGGGCTGATCAACAGTATCATGCAGGATGGGTGAAAAGGTGAAGCAGAAGACACAGATTGCAGTCACTTCAGTTTCTCTGAGGTGGTCTTGTAATTCACCATTGCTTCTTAGACAAGAACTAGGAAGCTTCAAATGAAGTTAGAAGGATGAAGAACCAGAAACAAAGAGAGGTGGTTCTTCATAAACTAGGTATAATCAAACTCAGGAACTCCTTGTCACTGGTTGCTGGGGATGGTAAGAATTTCCATAGGTCAAGAGAACCATGGCCAGGATCATGGAAAACCTACTGAAGGTTGTTGACCTTATTGCCAGAAGCAATGTATTTAGGCCAATGGCCGATATTCTGACCCACTGCAGCCATCCTTACATGCTTGTACATGGTTATTTTTTTAGAAGAGATGTAGCTTTCAAGTAATTTTTTTCTTATTCTGCTTACTAAGATGTAGGGTAATGGCAAACCTAACAGCCATTTTCCACTGGTTGAGCTCATGACTAGTTCCTCACTAGTGCATGGAAAATTAGGATATCATTTTCTGGTAGGCAACAGGAATTGCATGCTTAATTTCCATGTACACTGAAATTAAAATGTACTTGGTAGTGTTTGTACATACAGACATGCTGCCAAGTGCATCAGCAGTTACTTGAGTCACAGCATCTGCTGAGTTTCTGAATCATGCTCTTAACCTCCAACATAGTAAGATGTTGGAAACAACTTCTGATCTGTGCTTTGACTATTATATATTTACATACCATAGGGTATGTGAGACATGTGACAGTCATAAGTATCTCATTAAAAGAATCATGCTCCTCTTCCCATCCAAGATACATGGACAGAGACTGGAAAGTGGCTTAATTTGTGCAATAGGGCATGCTGGCACATTCACTGGTCCCAGAGCGCAAAGGCAATGTTAAAAAAAGGAATAATCATATTTTCCCTCCCCACAAAAAAAAATACCAGTGTACCTTTTTGGCTTATTCGTTAAAAGCTTTCAAACATTTAGCCAATGTATTTTTGTACATTGCAGTATTAGCTGTGATAGGCAGGGCAGCTATTCAGAGAGACCTTGACAGACTGAAGAGGTGGGCTGACAGCAACCTCAGAAAGATCAGCAAAAGCAAATGCAATGTCCTGCACTATGGGAGTGATAAGTTCATGCAACAGTATGGACTGGAGATCAACTGGCTAAAGAGTAGCTTCACAGAAAAGGACCTGCAGACCTCATGGACAACAAGATGAATGTAGGTCAGCAATGTGCTCTTGTCCAATTAGATATTAAGAGGTTTTTACATCATAATGTTCATCAAATGCTAGTCCTCATTGCTCAGAAAAGCTGTCCTTAAAGTTATTCAAAACACAGAACAGCCTGCCCTAAGCTGACCATGCTTTGAGCAAGACAAGTTGATGTCTACACAGTTGTTATCCAGATGTGCCTTCCAACCTGAATTAAACTGCAATTCTGCTATTTCTCCCCGATGACAATACATTTTAGTACCTTATAAATAATTTCCCATTTAGGACAAAACAGTTACACTCTCTCCTCCCACTGTAAACCCACTAAATTGCTATTACCAGAAAAGAAAAAAAAAATATTCTTAAAATAAAACTGTCTACAATTTCAAACCAGGTGTATGTAGTCAGTCAAGGTCTGGAACAAGCAAAACAGGTTTACACTGCAGGTCCATTTTGCCAAATATCCTACCTCTGTCAGCAGACGTAGCAGATGCTCAGAGAAATAGCAAGGAATCTGACTTGCATTTAACATTGGAACAAATGGGTGACTGGAACTTGCCCCCAGCTATCACTGGCCCTCTACACAGGAATCACTCAAAGCTTAAGAAGCAATTCCAGTTTTTAGGCCAGCACACAAAAGTGATCTCAAATCTTCAGTAGCAGCTAGTGTATTAAAATCAACTAAGACACTGGGAGAAGTGATTTCTGTTATAAGGACCAGGTAATGGTCTCTGAATTTCATCCTCCAGTGGGTATATCTCAGAGGTTTGTTAAAAAAGAAATAGGTAAAGTGGCACACCTGTTCCACTGAACACCTTCTCTGCATCTAGCGATCAGTTCCAAGGACTTCCTGATCAAGAAGTCACGTCTGCATCACTGTGTACAGAAAAACAACTGACGTTATATTTGGTCTATGCTTTTCATGTATTTTTTTTAATGTGCCTACACTTATAGCTCCTAAAAAGTGCTATGTCAAAGAGTCCCACAATTTAATTGCACACCAGGCAAGAAAATACCTTCTTCTTGCTCCAATAGAAGAACTGTTGGATGATGGTTTTGTCAGGTGCTTTGCAGGTTTTGTACTCTGATGGCAGAACACATGTAAAGGGGCTATGTGACGTCTCTCAGCTCTGCATGTCTCTACATATCTCTTGGTCTCTGCAGAACAGTATGTCTGACAGTGTCACACACACTCTCTCCTACCCAATGTCTTTCTAAAGACAAGTCTGAGTTCATGGGTTGAATCACTATTTAACTCCACACCTGACCCAGTGTAAATGAATAGGAAAGCCATGGGGAGAATGGAAAGCTTGATTGTGAACATTGCTAACTGCTATTGTTGGGAAAGAGTGTGCCATTAAGGCATGTTGCTATCTGCAACAACAGGTGTAAGGGGAAGCCACAGGATACTCACTTCACACTCCAGCTGTCTGCCTGAGGCATACCAAAATTGAACATGTGAATTCCCTATGAATAAAATATATTCATAAGTGTTATTTTGTTCTGAGAGTTGTCACTTGCAATTTGATTCAGAGAAGGCAAACAGCACAGTTGTGGACAACAGCATAACTTGTAGCAAGTCAGTAACTGTTTCAAAGTGGATTAACACAGGAGGAAAGAACACAGAAAGCATCTTCATTTTTAAATATTTGACCTCCGTACTTGGAGAATTATATTCTTTAGCTCTGCATAGTCTTTTAAAGTATAAGTAGCACTGGGCACATAGAAAAATCTGACTACACAAAACCCATGCAAGAGCATTAGATTTAGATACAGTCTTCTCAGGATTATAGTACACCCTCTGGTTTAATCCTTGTGCCAAAAAGGATGATCTCTGAATTAGTATGTCATTAAGATCTGTAAGTAAGTCTGCAGCCCTAAGCAAAAGAACAGACACAGTTAAACCATCGACATGCTTTCAGACCTTTCTATACATCAAGGACTTTAGCCACACAGAGAGTTATCCAAATAATACTAGATGGTTATTCATCCACTACTTGGCATTCCTGCCTTTGTACCATCAGAGAGAAAGCAACCAGATAAATTTAGGTCTCTGTGGTCAATATTTTTTTGCCATATTATGCTCTCTTGCTTAAAAGCAAAAAGGACTATGAAATAATTTAATTTACCTATGTTCCCATTTTACAGACTCCTTCAGGAGTTGGTTCATTCAAATAAAAAATTCAAACCTAATCCTCCCATAATTGTGTTATGTTTGAACTATTTTCAAGAGGTTTTCTTCCTTTATGTGCTATGAATAATTCCAGTGTTCAGAGACTTTGCAGCTGTTCAAGTTGGAGCTCATCGTTGAGTAGCTTTGCCAAAATTTAGACGCACACTTATGCACATGTGTACATATATACCCAAACTCTTGACAAGCAAAGTAGTAAATATAGAAAATCTAATCAGTTTAAAGATCTAGTCCCTCGAAAAAATGCTTTGTCATTTTTGGCATGTCATCTTAATTTTGACATTTTAAACAAATAATGAATCCAGAAGAAACAAACAAACAAAAAACCTGGGCACTTAGAAGTTTAGCTCTGCTGGGCTGATTTCTCCAAGATTTGCAGTCTATCAGCATCCTGCCTTATCCCTCCAAATCTAACTTGAACCCACTCTTCCCCCACTAGTAAAAGAGGCCATGGAGAAATCGTATTTGTATGGACAAGGCAACAGAATGGGAAAGGCAGAATTTGGGATGCTTTCTAATGAAGACTTATGCAGTTCAGAAGCAATAAATGGAGAGAAACCCCAGTCCCTAAGTTGAACACTTCCAACTGGACTTTGCTTTGTCTCTGTCAGTTTACTGCAGCTCATTTCAAAATTTTTCATTTTCAATCCTCTCCAAGACCCTATTTTTTCCTTCTCCTATCTGTCCCTATTATTCTTACATGGAAATGGCTTTTCATCCTGCTAACATCCCAACTACTTTCTTGTCATCTGAACATAAATAATTGAACCTAACAAGGGCGTAAAACCTGACTAAATTAGATTTAAAGTGACAAAGGTTACAAACTCAGAACACTGAAATCAGAAAACCTGTCCAAAAACAAAGTTCAGCAATGGAATTCCAATTTAACCTTTATTTCCTCTTGTATTTGTCAGGAGCTAAGCCTGGGTACAGAGTGATGCCTCACAAACATCTGACTGCAGAATAAGTTCTCTTCAGCTCGCAGAGCTTGATGATTCATATAGGCAAAATATTTGTAATTGTCCAATAAAAATATTAATCCCTTGTTATTAATGCTGTGCTATGTTTGTAAAATGACCAGTTTGGGAGAATCTGGATTCTTTCATCGACTAATATTGGAAGCCTCACATGAAGAACAATTTTTTCTTTGTGAACTACAAGTTGAATGTACAGTCGTGGCTTCTCAGTAATTAAAGAAGAAGCCAGTAACTTGTACCTGATGCTTGCTATTATGGATTCATTTGAACCCTTGTTAATACTTATTCAGAAACAGAATCCACTATTTGCATTATTTACTGAAATTTATATCAAAGGGGAATGCTGACCGACCAATCACTCCCTTGCTATATGCAATAAATATTTTTTTAAAAAGCATGCTAAAGAATAAATGGAACAAAAATATCTCAACCCTTTTCTTCCATTGATCCTCTTACTGAGTGACTTCATTGACAGGAGTTTCTGAAATGGAGATCCTTAAATTCAGGTTGCTTTCCCTGTGCAGGGCATGCAAGTCATTTAAACACCACACTCTCACCACCATCTGTCACTAGGTCAATAAAGAAGTGTCCAATGAAATTGTGCTAAAAAGTTCTGAATGATCCTTGGCAGATGCATGTTTTACTTTGAGGAGGTGCTGAGGGCATAAATAATGGGCGAAATACTACTTCTCCTACTTCTGTAAGTACCTCTATTTTGAGACAATAGAGTTGTTTAATTTCTGTTACTGTTTTGGATTATGTCAATTGATTCTGTTCTGTGATTTTCCTTCTCCTACTACTTTGTACAAGCTTACATTTGCACTCTCCAAATTTTTAAAAAACATGTAAAGCATGGGTCTCTGTAGATAATACACAAGATGAGATGTTTGGTTTTGGTTTTATCTCTTAGCAGGCTACCTCTAGCTTGTTTTTACAGGTCAGCGCCTTTGAATTCTGTAAGTGTTCTGCACAGCGACTGCCTTACATCAGCTAATACAATAATACCAGACAAAGAAGCTAAGATCTAAGCTGTTAAAACAAGCAGCAAAATACAAGGTGCCTTGAAAACTAAGCCTATCAAATATGCAGACCACAGAGGCCACTCACTCATCCATTTTAAAAGCATGACAACAGGGACTAGGATTATTATCATTCTGGTACGCAGTGTTATCTTCAGTTGCACTTTTCTGACCCAGATATTTATAGTGTGCTTCTTAATGGGTAAAGCTCATGGAAACAGCCAGAAGAGGTCCTCATTCATACAGAGATGTCTCATTAATTTTTGTGCCTTTCCAAAACTCAGATGCAGCCATTCTGACAGACAGCTTCTCAGGAAGTCAGGAAAGGAAGGGAAAGAAAGAGCATGACAGCATGTTTCCGTATCAGGGGATATTTAGGAACTTTGAAAACTTTACTGACAAGTTGTGCTTGATGGGAAAAGACTGCAGGGAACGATGAGTGAAATTGGCCTACTACAGGGAACTGGCTTAATTGCTCCTTGTTCTTGAACACTGAAGGCTGCAGAACCCTGAAGAGTTAAGAGAGGTTCCCTCTCATCTCCTTGCCACGTTCACATGACAGTGTTAGTGAGAGAGACAGCACACAAAGAGAAGTCAAGAGATCCCACTCAGGAGCAGAAAACACAAAGAAATGCACCTGCGGAAAAGCATCCATAACTGTCCATGAAACAATGGGCTCTAAAGTTGTTATTACTGCCTGTGAGAAAGCACCAAGTCACTGTAGATAGTTTTTTGGGGGGAGGGAATTCGAATCAAACTTGGTATTCAAACAAGGAAACAACATAAGGAAATGAATTATTGAAAATAAAAAATACTACTATGTCACTACACAAATCTAGATGGCACACATTTTGTGTATTGTGTGCAATTCCAGTCATCCCTTCTTGAAAAGGGGATCATAGGCTTCCACAACAGTGAAAAAAGGGTAATAAATATTATCAGAGACACGAAGAAAACAGTTTGTGTGAAGAGAAGATGAAATAATGTTCTCCAATTTGTATCTCCTATATCTAGGGGAATATTTTCATGCATCAGATTTGAATTTTAAAAATGAAAAAATAAAAGAAAAATTACTTAATTGTTATTTTACAGAATTTACAGTGTGTGCAAGTCAGGTTTAGAACATAATAGAGCCAGAAGATGCCATTGAGGCCAAATTTATAAAAGAGTGCCAAAAAACTCATGGAAAATCAGCCCTTCAAGGCTGTTTGATAACAATAATTTGAAACTAGTTTAAGCAGTCGCTGGCAGCTGTTTACTGGAAATTGGAAGGAACACAGTGTTCAGTCCCTATCTTCAAACCCTTCCCAAGCACCTTCACCGAAGCATTGGGATATTAGGCTAGAAGGGCATTTGGTCTGACCCACTACAACAGTTTCTTGTCTACATAGAGCAACCCACTCCCATATCTGTTGAGAAAATAGCTAAACAGTGATCAATTTGGTAGGACCCCTCTGAATGGAGCATCTCTGTCAGGTCCCATTACTTACAAAACAGTCAATAAAAAGACAAAGAAAAAAAAAAGACAGAACTTGAAGTACTGGGGACGGAGGGGGAACAGGTAACAAAAAAAAACCTAACTTTTTTGGAATATATTTTAGGTACTGATTTTGTTCATCAAGTTTGGAGCCTTGCAACCTTTTGCCAAATAAAATCAGAGAGTGAGAGGGAAAAAAACAGTGGCATTCTTCTGTGTTTTCGATGGATATTTTTAGCATCCCAACTTGTTTCCAGTAATGACTAGCTAATTATTCATACTTCACAGTGTAGTAAGAGGAGTTCCTTCTATTATTATTTGAAAGGAAGAGTACTTATCCATTCACACTGCACCAGGAGGGGGGAGGTCTGATTTCAAGCTTATTTCACAACATTCCTAGTGTTAATTAATAACATCTGAGCCCCCAAATAATGATCCATCCTGCCAGACACTTGCATCTGTTTATAAACATAACTGCTAGAATGTATTCATGTACTACACAAGCATATACTGTCTGAATACATTGTATAGTTCAGTAACAGAACTAAAAAATAGTTAAAAAGCTGAAAGGGAGGAAGAAGCTCAAAACACCCTCACTGTTAGGTGCATGAATCCAACAGACCATCAGCTGGGAAAGACAAACCCTGCTAAGGGCAACCTAAGATTTGCAGCTGCCCTGGATTTGGTATATTTCTCAGTATCTAACTACATAAAAGAATAATATTTTTCTGGTGACAATTTTTTCAGATCCATTTTTAAAAACCCACTCTGTTTTTCTGCCTCTGCTGAACATATATTAGTCCCAAACTTGCCTATTTCAGTAGAGTCGTTTGTCTATTTTTTCAAAATAATATATATATATTTTCTTGTCAAAATATATTTAGGTAGCATAATTGAAATCAGGACTTTTGCCTGCTCTTTGGCTGATGTTGAGCTCCTTTTTTAATTATTCCAAGGAATTTTTCTCATCATTGAAAAAAAAGTTCAAGTTTCTCATCTTCCACTTCTAATTCCCTGCATAAGTCTTCACAAGACTCTTCTTAATTCTTACTCCTGACATTAAACACGGTAGCAGACTGAGAAAAGCCATTTCTCAGGAGTCACCTGCTACTCTCTTGTCAAAGTCCTATATGAAAATTGAGGGCAATTTCCTGCTGAGCTCCCCTGGCATGTGGGCTCATTTGAAACTTGAACTGTAATGATTTCTATCAGCCACCCAACTGCTTACACATTTATTTAAGTTTCCACAAATCCTTACAAGTGTTCAAGCTGGAACATAAAGGGATTTTGTTCTTTATAAGAACACTAATGAGAACTACAAACATCTGCCCTCATGTTGGTAGGAAGACTTGGTCATAACTGATACCTGCCATTACTTTTCTAAAATTCCCTGAAGCCGTTTTTGCAGATTCAGTACCAAGGAAAAAAAAAACTATAAAAAACAACAAAACAAACCAAAAAACCCACCAAAAATTAAATTGCTGTCTAATAATCTTCTGCTAAAATTTTAATAAAATTTATGAAACAAGTTTAAAGTCCAGAAGGTCTAGGAAAATACAATCTGACAGATGAAATCACTATCAGTTTCTTTAAAATTAGTTTCTTTACAGTTAAGAAAACTCTAAAGCTTAAGAATATCTGAATCTTAAGAACCAATTTCCAAAGCCATTTTGAGAACAGAATGACAGCATGAAGAGGGGATCATGAAACTTGTGGAGATTTCATTCAAGTTGGCAAACTCAAGCTGGACATTACTTAAATGTTACCGTTCATCTGGTGCATTAGATAAATGAACAAACAAGTAAGAACCATGCTCTCTACCTGGTTCACTGCCAGCAGCTTGCTCTTCTATTATTTTTGCTCCAAAGCAGATCAGTATTTAGCTAGCTGTTCACCCTGTAAGATTAAAGAGAAAAATTACATTGCATAGACACATGTACATGCTCATACATCTTATATCTTAGTGACAGAGCATCTGAAAACAAGATTTTAATTTAATAAAATCTAGAGACAAGGCTCAGTTTTTAATCACATAGACAACTTTACCTGTGCAACACAAATCAGGTATCAGTGAGGCAAGGAAGATTTGCACTCTGAAAGAGCAAGAAAATTACTTACATACAAGAAAGAGTGCAAAAACATTTGGATAAATTACTTTCCCAGCTTTATAGTTCAATTTACAACTAGGAAAATGGGGGGTGTGGAAGGATCTGAACAACACTTTCAGAGTCTGTTCTCTTCCAAAAAGCCTCTGGAATTGTACTTTTAGAGGACAAAGATTGATTTAAATCTTGCTGTGTTGTATTCTTTGTGTATTTGTTCAAGTAAAACAAAAAAGGGTGGAAAATTCAACTATGTCATAGTGAAGGTTTACTCGTCATCTGTAAGAGCTCTGAAGCATCGTTTTGACAAGACAGCTATTCTGTGCAAACAGCATGTTGCAAAAAAGAAGGAAAGAAAGGAAATGCAAAAGTTGTGTAATACCCTTTCCCTATGGTACTAGATGTTTTTTGCTGTCAACTTAGATTTCATCACATTTTTCTAAATCCACTGTTTACAATGAGCCACTAGTCGTATTAAGACAGGTGTGCCAGGCACATTGATGTGTGCTCATTTACTACAGGGATGTTGCACCCATTGGAAGAGGTATCTCTTATTTGCATTCAGGAAGAGGAGCTGTTTCGCATGCATATTGAGACTTACTTTTGACTCTAAGACTATACGACAACTCTCCAAATGTTTGTTTTATTCTTAATGCAAAAATAGCTACCAAATATATTTGAATTACAAGACACTACTTATACTATAGAAACTATGCTTAAAGAGCCTGTGTGTGAGTGGGTGTGTTATTTTAGCTGATATTATGCTTTTAGCTGGTGTCAGCATTAAAGTACTAGTTACGATTCGTTTAGGGGGTTTTTTTTAAGACATTCATTGACAACAAAGTGTGTCCTACTGACTGCCATGGTAGAACAGGTGCGGTACTGAAGTGATCTTCTGAAGGCCACATTTATTCTTCCAAAACAAAGATAATTACAGTTTTCATGTTCATGTGAGAGAGAATCTCTACCCAGCTCAGGCTGCACTGTGGGACAGAAGCTGCACTGATGTCTAGAATAACATCATCTACTTTCCATACCACTACACAAAAGATTTTAAAACAATGACAGTTTGTAGCTTATTGATTTCTTTAACATGGAGATAGCATAGATTTAAGTCTTAATTAGATCTGCATGGGTTTTTTCCAAGGGTTACTAAAATCAGTTAGGATCAAAACCAGAAAGACATATGATAAGGGAAAAAAAATTCTTAAGTGCTTAGACATTTTGTTAACAGTTTTATTTTGAGCTCTCGGGATTACAGATTATATACCTTCCTAAAAAAGGATTCTCTTTGGACTGTCTTCAGCAGCTATTAGTCTCACTGTTTTTAAATGACACTATTAATAGAAATTCCACAGCCTCCCTCAGCAAACTCATGTCTGAGCTTGGCTGTATTTCTAACACACAGTGTTTCCTCATGTCTAAACTCAATCTTGCATATCAATTGCAGGCCATTAATTTTGACCTATGCCCAGTAAAGCAAGAAAGCAGTCTATTACTTTGTTTGCACAGCCTTCTACATAGTTGAAGACTCTCTCCCCTAAGTCTGTTGCTCTCCCTATTTAACAACTTCAGTTCCTTCGACCATGCCAAATAAGAAAATTTTTCTAGGCCTCTGACCTTTCCCATTACTCCTGCCTCGATCCTCTACCACTTGTCCAGGTCTTGCCTGAAGTGCATCTGCCCAGCCTAGGTGACATAAAATCTGAGTTAGAGCATTGCTAAAAGTTAAAGCATTTGAGCTGCACATGACTCACTTTCACACCTGCTAGTATGACATTTATTGTATTGTTATATATGTTTTTGCAACGTTGTATGACATTGGGTGTAAGACTGAAGTACCACGTCAGAAAAGCAAAAACAATGAAAACTAAAATAATTGAAATTTATATTGACAAGCTGGAGACATAGGCTCTGAAAAAAAATCAGGATGACATCTGATGGGAGGAAGCACAACACAGTGCACTTAAACAGGAATAATCAACTATATAAAATAGAAAACAAACTGGGTCAGTAGTAGCTATGCACCAGCTTCTAACACGTGAAAGATTGCTACACAGACAGAAAATGGCCTATTGCTGTCCTCTGGATAAATCAAGAAGCATTAGGCTTCAACTGCAGCAAAGTCTTAGGTGAGACATGGGAAGAAATTTTAACAGCAAGCGTAGTGGAACACTGAACTTGATTATTTGGGGATACTATGGAGTCTCCCTCACCAGAGACTTTTGGGAGCAGATTAGACAAAATTCTTTCAAAAATAAGCAAGGTAGCAGAACACCACCCCAGTTTGGGGAAGGGGCAGGTAGATTAAATCCAGATCCTTCCAGCCCCTTGTTTCCTAACCACATTCCAGATGTTGAAGACCTGCTGTTAATTGCACCCCTACACTTAAAGTGCTTGTGTCCTCCCCTCATTACCTGCAAGGTTAATATGAGTTTTTCTCATTCCATTGCTCAGATCACAGGTTAAAATATTACATACATCCAGAGCCAGGACTGACATGGAGAACCCCATGAGATCAGTTCTTTCAATTTGATCATAAACTTCTGGTAAGTACTGTGACTGTGTTTTTCCCAACCAGACATACACCTGCTTTTAGTAGATATCTCAAGGCTGTGTTTCTTGGCTGTTTTGGAGATTGTTATTTGAAGAAATATCAAAAGATTTATTAAAGACACATTATTTACAACTACCTCTCTCTTCTCATGGTGTTTGTCTTGATTATGGCTCCTGCAGCCACCAGATCACAGCCTCTCGTTCCCAGTCAGGAAGAGATAGTGAACAGCAGATTCTTTTCTGCCCTCTCCACACTTTTCCATGCTTCATAGACCTTTGCTACAAGGTGCACTGCATCCAACTCTGGAATTCTCAGCACAGGAAAAACATGGACTTGTTGGAGCAGGACCAGAGGAGGATCTCAAAATTATCAGAGGGATGGAATACCTCTCCTGTGAGGAAGGGCTGAGAGAGTTGGGGTAGTTCAGCCCAGAGCAAAGAAGGCTCTGAGAAGACCTTATTGCAGCCTTTCAATATTTAAAGGAGGCTTATAAGAAAGATGGGGACAAATGTTTTAATACAGCCTGTTGCAATAGGATAAGGGGTAGTGGTTTTAAACTAGAAGAGGGTAGATTTAGACTAGATATAAGAAAGACCTTTTTTACAATGAGGGTGGTGAAACACTGGGACAGGTTACCCAGAGAGGGGGTAAGTGCCCCATCCCTGGAAACATTCAAGGTCAGGTTGAGCAGGGCTCTGAACAACCTGATCTAGTTGAAGATGTCCTTGCTCATTGCAGGGGGTGTTGGAATAGGTGACTTTTAAAGGTCCCTCCCAACCCAAACTATTCTATGATTCTGTGATTCTGATTCTGTGATTCTTTATTCCATGATGTCACAGGAGATAATTTGGCTCGTTTGGTATGATTTATTCTTTTCAAGAGATGCTTTCTGTTTTTGATAAACAGGTTTCTTATTTGTATTTCTCTGAGTTCAGAAGTTAAGTTGATCACTCAGTGATTCTCTGGGTCTTCCTTCTCTCCTCTTGCTTCTTGGCTTCTCTCCTCCTTTCTCTTTAAAAACCATAATTGTGGTTGTCCCCATCTTCTGGAACCTCATCCACCATCCGTGCCATCTTGAAGCAGCAGGGACAGCCTGAGCTCTCTTGTTAAGTATTCCAGGGTGAGTTTTATCAGACCTTGCCAATTCACAAGCATCTCTACCTGTTTTTTCTGACGCTAGTTAGAGCACTTACCCATCTGTCACCGATGTTCATTGTGTTAGCCATCTGGCCACATTTATCCTGGTTAGTGAAATTGAGGCAAAAAAGACACTTAAAAACTCCAGTTTTCCCAATATCAAATCATGGTTTTGTCTTCTCACTGGGATTTGTTCAGCACTTCCTTTTCCTAGCAAGGCAATTTTAAAATGTTTTTTGTTATCTTTCTGTCTCATGTTTGTGTTAACTCCAGTAAACCCTGGAATTTTCTTTTTGATTCTTATGTGCCATACGAGTAATATTCCCTTGTTTCTTCTTTTTTTTTTTTTTTTTTTTTGGTGAGAAAAGTAAACCAATCCTTCTGCGATAAGCAGTTACCCAAATGAAAAAAAGGAAAAAAAAGAATTTTGGAAAGCTAAATGACCCCAAAACAATGTTTTTAGTAAAACTAATTAAATAAAAGCATACAAACTAATATGCAAATAATTTTCAGTTTCATTTGTTTACTTTGACAAAAAATAAACAAGTAGACAACAAACACACAGAGAAATATCAGGCCTTCCCTATGGAGCTTTTTTTAAAAGATCAAAAAAATTTTTTTAGTGTGAAACTGAGTTGCAAGTTATTCATCTACCTCCAGTGCTACTGCTAACCCTCAGTCCAGAAGTCCAGAGGTTACTAGCACAGACATCAGTTTGCTTTTCACACTTCAATCAAGAAAATAAAATTTGAATGTCAGTCCATAAAAAGTTGTCTCTTGCAGCCATGTCAACTGCTGCTTGCTTAGAGTCAAAGAAAGGAGCCTTTTCTGCACATTTACAATAGCAGTTAATATTTGGATTTTTTAGTCTGCAGAGACCTTATTCATCAGCACAGTGCAAACAACTAAGCCTGATAAGATGTCACTGGAAGTAAGATTTTGCAACACTGCATCTTTGACCAGAGCCAGCTTGTCAGAAACTAGCATGAGGAAGAAGAGTAATACCTCTAAAGACAATGTAAGTTATTTTATAGACAGGAGTTAAGGACTGGTAATTCGTCAGCATTTGAAATGAAAGTAGGCTCGTACATAGACAGTACACAGACATGAAGAAGGTCCCCTGACCTTACTGTGGAAAGCTAGACAGGACAAAGGAACAATCAGAGGATTAGGAAGGTTCCTAAAGTTTGCTGAGTTCGTAAATTTATTGGGTCCCAAAGTATATTTTAGCTACAATATCAAGTATTTGCTGAAATGGGCTGTGTTTGCCTTTGCGTCACGACTTCAGAATGTTTTGGATCATGTCCGAATGCCTCAAAAACATCTTGCTTTGTTTGCCTGAAATCCACTGTTCTTGATACCAGTCATCCCCCGGATGAAAATCAATCAACCTTTAGGCTGATTTGAACCTAAAGGTTCAAAAGGTGTATTCCATTCTTTAAAAGTTTCTAATTCAAATGCACTTTGATTTTGATGTGGGAACATACTTGAAACAATGTGCCCTTACCAATGAAAAAATACCTAGCAAGAAATGCAGAACAGCTTTTTCTCTGGTATTAATAAGACTTGATTCAGGGGAAATTCAGAGGTACATTCATGCCTTTTTTCAGATCCACTCATATTTTCCTTTACAATAAATAACAATGTACTTCCTTCACAGCTTCACAAATATCCTCCTTTGGCTCCTCCTGCATGTCCATCAGTTTGTCCCATCGAAAGGGTAGCAGAGAAGACCCACATTTACCTCTCCAAGTGTCAGGACCCTGACTACAACCCCCTGATCCTCCAAACCCTGGGGGTCTGGCTGCCTCAGGTCAAGGCCAACTCCGACATGGTGCAGCTGGATGGCCTTGTAGCAGGCTGGTGTGAAAAGAGCACTGGGAAAGGCCATTGGGGCCTTCCCTACTCTCACTCCCATCCTGCATTTAAGCTCAAGTCCTTACCCGTCATCTCTGCTTGAGCCTCGTTGCAGTCTGGGCAGGAGCTGTCTGATCTGGACCACCGGCTTGCCTCTGGACCTGCTGCATTGCAGTTAGTGAACCTCTTGAAGGGTCCTTGTCACCACCTCCAGATCTGCTCTCCACTTCTAGCTTGAGCAACGTGAGACTGACTCCTTGCTGTCACCCTCTGCTCCCTGACGCCAGGCAAAAGAAATCCTGAAAGGGATTTTTTCCCTCTCATTTTGTGAGCGGGTGATGCTGAGGCTGCTGAATGATGTAGCTGCAGAAGGAGCTGTCACCAAAGAGAAGACCCTGATCTTCAAGCCGCTTTCACTGGCTGGTCTCCCTGCATCTAGAAAGCTCTTCAGCTATTTCTGTTTTGTCGTATGTATCCGCATATCTAGCCACATATCTTTTGCTTTCTCTACAAAGTCCCCAGTGAAGGAGGAAAAAGAATTGTATCCTTTCCACAGCTATTCCCATCTATTTCTGAGATACAGGTCAGGTGGAGGATGATGGGCAGGGATCGCAGTGTCCTTCCCTGTGCTGTTGCTCTTTATTTTCCTGACTTGATGCCCTCTCTGCACACACAGGAAAGAGAGGCAGAACAGGGCCAAACCTCTTGCTACCTTTTCTCAGGTTATGGGAGTACAAGAGGTTTTGCTGCTCTCCATAGTCACTTTGAAGTGAGAGAAAAGGGAAAGTCTCTACAAAGGGCTGTGATTTATCTTGCTTCTCACTTGTTTTCTCTCTCTCTAGACACTGTCTCTCAAAAGAAGGCCAAAGACTTTCCAAGGCTGACTTGTTTTTTTCTGAAGTAACCTTAAGTCTGTAAAATAACACCTCAGCCCACTCCTGTTACTTCACAAATAAACACAGGGGCAGATCACCAGCAAAATTACTAAAGCAGAGCAAAAAAGGGGAAAGGAAATTGTAGTTTACCCAATAGTAAGACTATGTGTGTGCCAGTACAGCAAAAACTATGTATGTACATCTCCCAGGCGAGGCTATCTGTGCCTCCTCCCAGATTTGTGTCTAAAACATGAGAGAACACAACAGATATGTGTTACATTGAATAAGTAACATACACATTTAAATTGTATTTCTTTGTGTGGTGCAGTAGGGAAAACTGTCCTTTTCTCACTGGTAATTAGAGGGTGCAGCAGATGGTGAGGCTTACTGTACTTGGTAAGGTCCATTAAAGGAACCCAGGCTGTCAAGTGATTCTTTGTTAAAACAAGCTTGTTAAGGTGTACCTAGGAGCTTTTCCTAGGGTTTAGGAAGCATTCTCTTGTACAATAATATCCTGTTAAAATTATTATTCTTATTCCTACTGAATGGTTTTCCTTCTGGCACCAGGAACATTATTCTAATTATAACACCCAGAGGCACCAAACTGTGTATATATGGCCAGATATAATCTCTGTCACTACTTGAAAAAGCTTGTAAGTCAAGTAGAAGAAAGAAATATTATCATCATTGCACATATCAAAAACAAAGGCCTGGAGAGGTTAGATCTTGTTAATATAGCAACAGACAACCCTAGACAAGCTGGGCTATAAACTCGTATCTCTGAAGCCAAATACCAGCAAATTTCATCACCACTAGCCACTTAGCCTTTTCAGTTTCAGCTCAAGCCACTATATTTTGATAAATCACTTCTCAAAAACTGCCATACCTTTCCTTGAGAATGTTTTTTTTATTCCCTTTTTTTTTTTTCCATGTCATATGTTTTTTCTGCTCTGGGAGGTTACAAAGAGGTACACACAGAGATGTGAAATGAATGGTGGCTACTTCCTGCCATGTTCATTACTTGGGTAAATAAGAATTCATGTCAGGGGGTGAAAAATAATCATTTCCCTCTGTATGTGAGTCACCAAATTTACTGCACCATATATACCTCCATCCTAAATTGAAAGGGGTTATAAATGAAGAATTTTCAATATTCCTTATGTAGCGGCCGTGTAATTTCATTGTATTTCTCAGGGGTGATGGACACTAGAAGTCAACATTAATCTTTCCCCTTTAATCTGGTCATCAGAGCACTCTGTTAATAGGTGTTTTCCCCATAACGGAAGAGAAAAAGCAATTCTACCCTCCCTTAAATGGTATATGAAATACACCAGGCATGAGTAACACACAGTGAGTTCAAGTCAGTACTCCTTCACTTTGTACTAGAGAACTTTGCTTCAAAACACAAATTCCTTACTTGTCTTTGCTTCAGCTTCCTCTCCAAGTCACACATGCTCCTACGTAGGTATTGCATACTCCTTCTTGTAGCAAATAGGAAAAATCATACCATAAGCTGAGAACCAGATATATTGGCACTTCTGGGCACCTTGACAGCCAGTGGACCGACTTCTGGGACACAAGTGTTGGAGCCTCCTTTTGCCACCTCCCCAGAAACAGAGCCAATGCAGGTTCATTTCTCACGTGGCCTATGTCAGCTGGGTCCGTGCAGAATTACAGAACTGATATTTGTGGTGCACATATTTCCTGAAAAGTGCCTGAACATGAGCTTAACAGGCCACAGAAAGATGTGTGCAATTATTTGCAAGAGGACTGCTGTAGGTGTTTGTACAAAACACAGTAATACACAGAAATAATGTCCTTGGCACAATAACTCCAAAAATTCAAGTGCCAAATACGGGAACAACATCTCAACTACACAAACACATGACCCCACATACATATAAATATGTCAAATGGTCACAGTGCACATTATATTGCAACAGAATAGAACATCTTCTGGTAGAAAAGGATTTCTGAGCTAATTAATGTCAAGTTCTAGCTTCTGGACCGTTATGCCAAGCTGGTTATTGTTTGGCAAAGGACAAGCTGTTGTTGTACTGTTTTGCAGCCTGAATAAGGTTTGTAAGCGATAACTCTGAAACTGAGCTGAACTCATATCTGGAGAGGCCGAAGGATCCTTGCCTAAGTGTTAATGTTTAAAGGAAAAGCCAAAATTTATTGAGTTAATTTTCATGCGAAAGAAATAGGAAGATTTGTGATCTAAAATGGCTGAATATGTAAGAACAGGATACACTTCTATATCAGCTGTACAGAAGCTTAAACCAGTATTACACTGTATGCAACCAAATTACTCTCTGTGATAATTCAGAAAATATTCCTTGTAAAAGGAATTTCCTCACCTACCTTGTCTATAATGCAGGTTGAGTTCCTGTATTTTCCATGTTTCTGATGATTTCAAGACTGCTGTCTCTCCAGAGAAACTGCCAAACATAGAGGGTAAGTAAATAACTGCAACCACAGCCAGAACCACGAAGAAACCCAAATAAGTTCCTCACTCAAAAAAGCATCTCTGAAAAACAGACCAACACACTAAAGAAGCAGATCCTGGTTCATAAATAAGTTACATCAAAAGTTACTATTTAAGGAAAAGGGGAAAAAAAATGAGAAATAAAAGTGTTATTTTTAGCTTTCCTCTCTGTACCAAGAAAGGATCAGTCATCTGCTTTGTGGGGATTTTCCTACACAGCAATATGCTTCCATAGAAAGAAGCCTGATTGCTACTTACTTTGCCAAAGTAAAGGTGGACTACAGGCTGTCCTGGAGGTTAAGATTTTGGAGACAATGCCAACCCAAGAACCTTATGCTGTGGTGCAGCTCTTTGAGGTGCTTTATGTGACCTTGGGCAAACAGCAGTAATCTCAGCCACAGAGCAAGTGTGATGTGCTGAGAGACTAGGATATGATCAGGACATTAAAAAGACAGGCAAAGCTACAACATCATATAGAAGTATGCCTTTATACTACCAGACGACAGTTTATGTCTTCACTTCCTCCTCTGGGTTTTAGTTTCATTGCTTTACTTTGAGTTGGCATATTGGAAAAGGATCTCTTAAATACAAAGTAAGACTTACAGTAGTCTATAAGGCCTGGGAGACCTTATAGCAGCCTTCCAGTACTTAAAGGGGGCCTAC
Source organism: Pterocles orientalis (assembly GCA_011057875.1). Taxonomy (NCBI): domain Eukaryota; kingdom Metazoa; phylum Chordata; class Aves; order Pterocliformes; family Pteroclidae; genus Pterocles; species Pterocles orientalis. The sequence continues at coordinate 435,781 of WKFP01013720.1, forward strand.
AGGGGAGATGGGGAGGCACTTTTTATCAGGCAGTGTAGTGAGAGGATGAAGGACAACGGTTTTAAGCTGAAAGAAGATAGATTTTGATCCTATATTAGGAAGAAATTATTCACTGTGAGGATGGTGAGGTACTTGAACAGGTTGCCCAGAAAAATTTTGGATGCGCCATCCCTGGAGATGTTCAAGGCCAGGCTGGATGAGGCTTTGAGCCTCAACCCTTCCCCTCCTCCCCATGGCAGGGGGGTTGGAACTAAATGATCTTTAAGGTCCCTTCCAACTCAAACCATTCTATGATTCAATGAAATTTATTTTCAATAGTCTTGGTTTGGTACACTGAACAGTACAGTTCTAATCTAATGCTGATGTAAAACAAGGGAGGTCAAACATTACATGGCAGCCAGGAACTTCAGCATACTTCAGATGCTCAGGTATTGATCTTTTCTGCATTTCTTCCCTTTGGTTTGATCAAACTATTTAACATTCAAGGCACTGAAGTTTAGAGGAGAGGGGAGGTTCTCTGGAAGACTGAAGTTTTTTAAATACGGCATACCAAACCAAAAACTTAAAATTCAACTGCAATGCATTTTAAGTGAAGCTCCTTTATGTAAGACTATAAAAGTGACTTTACTGGGTAAGACCAAAGGTTCATTCAGCCCTCTATGCTTTTTCACATGAGTGCTATATGAGAGTGCCTGAGGAAGGGTATGAGAGCAGGCCAAGTATATCCAGTTTTTCCCACCCAACCAATTTTTGCTCAGAAGGGTGTTGAGCTAGCTGTGGTTTCTACAGTGGCAGTAATTCTCCACAGATTTCCCTTTTGTTAACTTGTCCCGTCTCCCCTAGGACACATAGAAATTTCTATCATCCCCAGTGGCAGAATTCTACAGGTCTCCTGCCTTCTGTATGAAGAAGAAACTCGTTGTGTTTGTCTTGACTACGCCTCCTGCAACCACCAGATCATCCTCTGGTTTCCAGTCAGGAAACGACAATGAACAGCAGATTCTTCTCTGCCCTCTCTGTGCTTCATAAACCTTTGCTACAATTCCCTTCCTCAAACTCATCTCTTTCCCAGAAGAAAACCACTTTATTGAGTCACCGGTGATTTGGAAGCGATTAGAGATATTTGGTCATCCTTGTTGCCCTCCCCTATTTTTTTTCCGTTTCTGCTCTTTTCTTTTTGGGGAGAGGGGCACCATATTTAAGCCACAAGTGAGCCATGGATTTATACTGAGTCACAGTAATAATGCTCTCGATTTTAGTCTCTGCTCTTTTCCTCATATTTCCAAAAATTTTAATTGCTTTTTGACTGATACCAAACATTGAGTTCATGTTTGCATGGAAATGTGAGTCATAACCCCAAGATTTCACTCCTGGGTGATGATGGGAGCTCAGAGCCCATCTTTTCATGTGCAAAGTTAGGATTGTTCATATTTATCAGTTTTGAGTTTCAGCTGCCTTTTATTTAATAAGTGTTCTACTTTGTATGAGCTATCCGTTATTGTCTTCCAGAATATTTTTGTTTACTACTGTAATTGTTTCTTTGTATTTAAAAGAAATAAAATCTGGTTTTCAATAATAATTGTGCTAGCAGTTTCCACAATGCATTATTAACATGTTTTTTAATTCAATTACAGAATAAGAAGCAACACTTTCTATTTTGAATTTAAAAACTTCAGTTGTCATCTCCTTAGAGATAAGTTCCTTAAGTTATAAAAATTACTAATGTTGCCTTCACAATCATAGATAGTAAGAAAATGCCACATGCATTTCTTCACTGCATTTTGGTTTGGAGACTGATACTAATTTTCTGAGCCCCTCTTTAGGGATTACTGTCTCAGAGATAAACAATATGGAACTGATATTCCAATACCCGATATGGAATTAGCTGACATGGAATAAACAGTTGATCAATTATAAGTGTCCATAAGTATTAAATAATAATGATACTTAATCAGGTTTTAGAATAATGTTGAAAGTTGGCTTTCTTTTTGGCTTGTTCCACTCAAAAGATAAAAGAAAATTACACCTCAATTAATGTTTATATTCAGAAAAGTAGCAAATACAATTACCTATATCAAAATAAGTTGTAATTTTCTCTCATTTGGTCATTTAATAATAAACATTGTTCTTGGGATATACCGACTTAAAGACACTAAGAAAATGTCTAAAGAGGATTTAAACAGAAAACAAAGTGAGCAAAATTTCAACTACCACCAAGATAGTTATTGAGCTGTTGCTTTTCGAGAGCTATATTTGCTAGTTGTGCATTAAAATTTCTGGTGATAGTTCTCATGTGTATTTTAAACATATAAAAAAAACTTCTTAAATTATTCCAAGGGAGTGAGGCATTAATCTGACCTTGTTTGTATGTCATCTTCCAAAAGAACAATATAAAGTTAACAAGAAGTTTCTCTATTTACCTCAGTTGAGCCACGATTCCACTCAGGACTGAAAAGACTGAAAATTTTAATCTGAAGAAAAAGATGCCAAAACCACTTTTTCTTAAATATGACTAAAAATGAAAAATCCAATTGCAAGAAACTTCCACTTCTTAGGTGTTGTGCTGCATGCAGCACAGAAAGAACACATACTCATTCCCTAGTGGTAGTTTCCACGTCATGTTGCTGGACAAAAGACTTCTCTTTGAACTCCCTTTTGACAAGGAAACTTCAGAGATATATCTACATCTGAAATTGAATCACAAAGGTCCAACTGCTGTGCAGAAGGAGGTGATAAACTCTGTAAATCAGCTTTGTTATTCACCCCTTGTCTGTAGGTGGGCAAATAGATAATAGCACCACAAACTAATATCTGATAAAGGAGATGAAAAAGAGTATTTGACTTCAAGAACCAGAGGAAACCTCACTGGGCTTGATTAAGCTACTTGGGTAAACAGAAGGAGGATGTAAATAAAGCCTATATTAATGTATTTTTCTAAAGAGCTCGATGAAAGTGCTTTAAATCAACACAGGTGTATCACATAGCTACATTCCCAGGTAGTTATGGAGGCATTGTAATTCAGAACGTATACTGCCATTTCATATGAAAGTTGTTTTCACTGGACGCAAGATTGTTTTAAAAAGAGCAATTTATTTTGTGGAATATTAAACCTCAGAGAGGAACTTATTACATCAACCTTCAGAAGAAATGGGGAGATCAGTCTTGCTGAGGTGGCACTGTTCTCTCTGGATTGGAAAGGCTTTGTTCATTGCTGGGCAAGAGCCTGCTACGCGCTTGCAATCAAAAACCAGGCTTCACAGTTCTTATTGGAGGGATCATAGAATCATAGAATAGTTTGAGTTGGAAGGGACCATGGAGGTCATCTAGTCCAACCCCCCTGCAGTAAGCAGGGACATCTTCCACCCAATCTGGTTGCCCAGGGCCCCATCCAACCTGGCCACGAATGTTTCCAGGGGCGGGGCATCTACCACCTCCCTGGAAAATCTGTTCCAGTGTTTCACAACCCTAAGCACAAAATATTTCTCCCTTATATCTAGTCTAAGCCTCTACTCTTTTATTTTAAAACCATTACCCCCTGTCCTATTGCTACAGGCCCTGTTAAAAAGTTTATCCCCATCATTCTTATGCGACCACCTGAGGTACTGAAAGGCCACAATCATACTCAGCCCTGAATAATATCTCTTTACTGGGGGTCAGGAAAACTATAAAGAAGAAGCTGTAAGAAAATTGTCCTCCCTTAGAAGAAAGGCCAGGCATAGCCTTATATGTCTGTGTAACCAGGTATGGGACATCACACATCAGCTCCCGAGGTTTGAAATGACGGTGAGGAAGCTGCAGTGCTGAGGCCAAGCAATTGTTATAGTCACAGGATTGGGAAAGCCCTAAGAAGTCCTCCTGAGAGTATGCCTACATGGTAAGTCCTGGCAGATGGGATCTCATTGAGCCCACACTCCACAAAGGCAGCTCCACACAGCCTGTCCATTTTGGGCTGGGGGCGGTGTCGTTCATTGCCACATTCAAACCTCTGCAGCCCTGCACTGACTCACCTCATCCCTCTCCACATCTCACTCCTCCTTCCTCATGTGTGATAAGAGATAAAAAACCTGCCTCAGCCTATACAGAAAGAGCTGCTGAAGTCTCCAGCTCAGTCCTGTTCCTACTGCACACTACACTGCAGTGATATCCATGCTTTCCTTTATTGCTATGTTCAGCTAACTGAGATATATAGAGCTCTGCACACTTTCAAGTAGCAGAAGACAATACTTTTCCCCAGGGCAAGTTTACCTGCTGTCATCAGATGAGGTCATTCTCTCCTTTGTTAGGTGTTAATTTTACATCTACACTAGCTGATGGGTTTGTGCACGTTCTAAAGCACCTTTGGCAACAGTGACAATACTCAGCTGCCTCCTTGAGCCAGAAGGGCTTCAGATGTTGGTAACATTTCCACAACAATTTCTTACAGTGAAATTTTTCATTGTATCATGTCCTGGCATAAGACAACTGGGAATGCCCTTCTCAGTCCCTTTTTAAAAACTAGAGGCAGCAATACCTCGCCCAGGTAGGGCCAGGCTGTGAGTCTGGTGAGCGTGGTGAGCCCATGGCTGGCCACGATTCTGGTGCACACACAGGACTTCACCTTCTGGCCTGCTGAGATCCACCCTGCGGGAGCAGCAAAGCAGTGCTTTAGCAAGAACAAGAGTAGCAAGCTATGGCCTGTGTTGGGATCACTCACTTTGCTTCCAGCTCAGGAAAAAGGATATGTCAATTGACCCTTAAACAAAAACTACAAGCCTGGGAGCTTTCATCATCTATCTGGCCTGCTTGCTTAGAAGAATTTAGGGTAATTTCACACAATTCCTCTGCCAGCACAATAAATCCCACACAGAATGGCATATGACATTTCAAATACTCCAGAACCACAGCAGGCAAATTTTATGTGAATCATGAAATTTTACTTCGTTTGCTGATGAACATTTTCCTAATGATGTGTTTGCAATGTAGATATATCTTTATTTTACCAGGACAATTCAGCCTGTATTCCCCCATATATACACCATAACAAAGAAAAGCCCCGACAGACCACTCTTCTCCCTAGGCGCACTTTATAAATGATCCGTCACCCAGAATGACTTGCAGCCCCTTTTCAGATATGCTCATGTGTTCCTTTATCTCTTCTCAAGACATGTTTTAAAGAGTTGAGGAAGGCAGAAAGATGTTTGGGTCACATTATTATCCCGTGCTGTTTTGTAGCACATTGTGCATAAGGCTCCACAAATAGGATGTAACTGGAAGGTCTGAGCTCTTTGCTGGCCTCCCGCAGCACTACAGGAAACCAAAAGAAATCGCAGAGCTTGAAAAAGTTTTTATGGTAGCCTTTGAACATGCTTCTAAATTAAGAGCATTTTATTTTAATTTTAATGCTGGAAGAACAAGATCTGCATTGCTCACATCTGCTTCTTAAAGTAAATAAGAACTCATTCTGAGGGAAAAAGATGCAGAATGAGTCCTTCCTGTGCCTTCAGTCCTTCTCCTCATTCATTACACACCTTTCAAAGTTGAGAGAGACTGAGGCAAGTGAGTACCAGCAGCAGTTCTTTCACTGTGCTGGCTTGACCCACTTACCAAGCCTTGCCCCGTACCTGCAGCAATGGCCATGTAGGAAAACAGCTAGCAATCAGGCTGTGAAAGACTATGTAGCACTGCATACACATGAGGGCAGAAAGGTTGTATAACCTCCACTGCTATAGTTTGGGAAACAGAGTTTCGCACACATGGATGCATGGTGCATGGATCCTTAGGGTAGTGCTGAGCTGAGCCAGAGCCCCCACAGTCACTATAGCTATGTTGCCCTCAGGTGGGTATGTCATGCAGAGCCACTTGGACATCTCTACATCTGGGGTCCATTACTTAAAAAATTAAATCCTGCTTTTTTTTATCTATTTAAGATGCCTCATTTACTCCTTTTCACTTGCCTGAATAGAGAAAAAATATTTATGAGCAGGTAGTTAAAGTTATTTGATTAAATCTGCCTTGGGAGGACAAGAAATTCTCTATAAGATAGTAAAAATGCAATGGCTTAATGTCTGTGTCCCTTACTCTGAATATACAGTTCTGGAAGAGATTGCTATAGCTTGGTGCGTACTTTGTGTTTCGAATTCCTTTTATAGAACCTTTGCAGCTAAAGGCAAAGGGATGTAAATGAAAAAATAAGGAGCATGCTAGAGAAGCCAAAGGTTGGTTTCTGGAATTTTCCCAGAGCTCATGTGTATCTTGGGTAATACTCCTTTTTTCTGATAGACGTGTCCAATGACAACTACACAGAAAAAAATCTCGAGCATACACAGAAGGGTATTACGTCAGTCAGATTCCATTATCCTTTGTCCTTTTGTCATAAGGATGGGCAATGTTTTCATCTTTATGACAGGAGAAAAGTAAGACTGTTGCATGACTGTAACCACAACAGTCATTGTTGTCTATTCCTTGTCCCCATTTCATTGCCTCTCAAGGTATTATTTCAGCCATTTGGTTACGCAGCCTGCTTATTCAGATTTCCTCTCTTCATTTTTTGTGCTGTCATGTGTATGCGTCAGACATACATTCTTCACAAACTTATCGCACAGTTCAATCAGACAAGGAAGAGAAAATGCCAGAACTCTTTGGGGAGATTTTGGGATGGGTGAAAAAAGGTCACAGGCACTGCAGAGGATCAGCAAAGAGCAGTGGATCAGCACGGAGTTTGTACCATCAGCCTGCAATCAGATGCTTTGTCTCAGCACTCATTCATCACACATAAAGCCTCCTAAACTAACAGCATCACTCCAAAAAGGCAGGAGAATCTGTGATTCTAAACGTAACGTAGCTGTGTTTTTTTGGTATTAAATAATTTCTATTGATTGCCACCCTTATTTTATCTGCTTTCTCCTCCACACTGCTTGTGCAAATCAACATTGAACAACAAAGAATTTATTTTTTGACCCTAAGAAAACAAGACATTGTAACTGTTGTACAGGCATTCTACAAAAACATTCTATAGTACAGTAGTTTTGCAAAAAAGCATTTCCAAGTTAGAGCGAATGAAGAGTCAATACATATTTGAATTGCAAGTTCTCCAGTTCATGTTTATTTTCTTTTTTAAAGTGACAAATGTGATTGTATATTGGTGTTATTCAAAACTTCAGGGGAAAAATAATAAGTAAAAATAACCAAAATTAATATCAACTCAGTGTTTCATTTTTTATTCAATTAAGATGCATCAAATGCATTTAAAACTGTTAGTTAGATGTGCATTTTTGGCTCAGAACAATTTGCTCTTTAGTTTATCTTACAGTAAACTCCTCTATGCTGAGTTTTCAAACTATCACATAATCATAGAATGCTTTGGGTTGGAAGGGACCTTAAAGATCATCTAGTCCCAACCCCCTGCCATGGGCAGGGACACCCTCCACTAGCCCAGGTTGCTCAAAGCCTCATCCATCCTGGCCTTGAACACCTCCAAGGATGGGGCATCCACAACTTCCCTGGGCAACCTGTTCCAGTGTCTCACCACCCTCACAGTGAAAAGTTTCTTCCTGATATTGGATCAAAATCTATCCTCTTTCAGCTTAAAACCGTTGTTCCTTGTCCTGTCACTCCACTCCCTGATAAAGAGTGCCTCCCCATCACTCCTGTAGGCTCCTTTTAAGTACTGGAAGGCTGCTATTAGGTCTCCTCAGAGCCTTGTTTTCTCCAGGCTGAACAATCTCAACTCTCTCAGCCTGTCCTCATAGAGGAGGTGCTCCAGCCCTTTGACCATCTTCATGGCCCTCCTCTGGACACACTCCAACAGGTCCATGTCCTTCCTGTGCTGAGGACTCCAGTGAGGAGTACTGGAGTATGTATGCAGTACTCCAGGTGGGGTCTCACAAGAGCAGAGTTGGAGGGGGAGAATCATCTCCCTCAACCTGCTGGTCACGCTTCTCTTGATGCAGCTCAGGACATGGTTGGCTTTCTGGGCTGCAAGCGCACATTGCCCAGTCATGTTCAGCTTCTCATCAACCAACACCCCCAAGTCCTTCTCCTCAGGGCTGCTCTAAGTTCCTCAGGGCTACTTGCAATATGTTCTGATGCATACTAAAATATATTAGCATAAAAAATTTATTTCTGGGCGGTAGGAGAATACTACCTTCTACTTTACAAATATATTAAGTTATCTTGTGTATCACAATAAACTGTAAAATAAAGTGTTATTCTGATATTAAAAATACTACAGACTTCTACTCATAAACACTAGGTAAGAGAACATGAAGGTCCTACTCAATACTCAGAGGAGCTAATGCAGCCATGACACATGGGATGAATCTGGGTCCCTCTCACTGCTGAGAGTTAAAAAAAACAGGAGGGCTGTCACCCATATTCTACCCCTTCACTGCCTCTATTCCTCATCACTGAAGTGGCTCGATATTTTTGGAGCCAGTTATCCAAGCGAGAAAAGGGATGCTGAGACTTCCAGAAGTTTTGCTGACCGGTCCTGACCATCCTGACTATTTTTTCCTCTTGAAAGCACCGGCAGAATTCCCATCTTCCCTCCCTCCCTGTCTCACATACTATGTCTCTCTCTCCGTAACAGCAATTCCCATAAAATACCAGGGACTTAAATTTTGCATGTGAGAGAATATCTGGTCTTTCATTAGGTTCATATCCAAAAATCAATTTACAAAACTAAGCACAAAAGTTTTGATTTCCCTGACAGGGAGTCATTAAAACATATTTTGTCAGTACCAGGGTGGTTTATAAAAAGGAGATACAGAGAAAATCTGGTAAGAACATATATTGCTGGGTAATAATAGTAATTTAAAATGGGAATTGCATACTGGAAAGGTAACTTTTTAACTTTTAGGAGTACTGAATCACAAGCAGATATTTCATATAATTTCTTTCATATAATTTCTGAATGGACTGAAAACTGGCTGAATGGCTGAGCCCAGAGCATAGTATCAATGGTGAAAAACCTAGTTGGAGGCCAGCAAATAGCAGCCTACCCCAGGGATCAACATGGGCTCAATCCCGTTCAGCATCTTTGTTAATGATCTGGATGATGGGCAGAGTTTACCCTCAACAAGTAAGATACAAAACTGTGAGGAGTGGGTAGTACACCAAATGGGTGTGCTGCCATCCAGAGGGGCCACAACAGGCCAGAGAAATGGGCTGACAGGAACCTCATGAAGTTCAACGAGGGGAAGTGCAAAGTCCTGCACCTAATAATAAGCCCATGAACCAGTACAGATTGAAGTCTTCTTGTCTGGAAAACATCTTGGCAGAAAAGGACCTGTGGTCCTGGTGGACAAACAGCTGAACATGGGCCAGCAATGTGCCGTTGAAGCAAAGAAGGTTAATGGTATCCTCAGCTGCATTAGACAAGGTATTACCAGCAGGTCAAGGGAGGTGATCATTTTCCTCTACTTTGCACTGGTGAGGCCACACCTGAAATACTGCGTCTAGTTCTGGGCTTTTCAGTATGAGAGAGACATGGACCTGCTGGAGAGGATTCAACAAAAGGCCACAAGACGACAAAGGGACTGGAGCATCTCACATCTTTCATGAGGAAAGGCTGAGAGAGCTGGGACTGTTCAGCCTGGACAACAGAAGGCTTGCAGGGGGATCTTATCAATGTACACAAATACCTGAAGGGAGGGTGTGAAGAAGGCAGAGCCAGGCTCTTTTCAGTGGTGCCTAGTGACAGGACCAGAGGCAATGCATCTGGAATATTGTGTCCAGTTCTGGGCCCCTCAGTTCAAGAGGGACAGGGAACTGCTGGGAAGAGTCCAGTGCAGAGCCACAAAGATGATTAAGGGAATGGAGCATCTCCCTTATGAGGAAAGGCTGAGGGAGCTGGGTCTCTTTAGCTTGGAAAAGAGGAGACTGAGGGGTGACCTAATCAGTGTTTATGAATATGTGAAGGGTGAGTGTCAGGAGGATGGAGCCAGGCTCCTGTGACATCCAGTGACAGGACAAGGGGCAACGGGTTCAAGCTGGAACATAGGAGGTTCCACTTGAATATGAGAAGAAACTTCTTCACGGTGAGGGTGACAGAGCACTGGAACAGGCTGCCCAGAGAGGTTGTGGAGTCTCCTTCTCTGGAGACATTCAAAGCCCTCCTGGATGAGTTCCTGTGCGATCTGATCTAGGTGTTCCTGCTCTGGCAGGGGGATTGGACTAGATGATCTTTCGAGGTCCCTTCCAATCTCTAACATTTTGTGATTCTGTGGTTCTGTGAATGGGCACAACTGAAACACAGGCAGTTCCCTCTGAACATCACTTTTTTATTGTGAGGGTGAGCAAGCCTTAGCACAGGTTGCCCAGTGAAGTTGTAGAGTCTCCATCCTTGAAGGTATTCAAAAACTATCTAGACATGGTCCTGGGCAATTAGCTCTAGGTGGCCCTGCTTGAGCATGGGAGTTGGACAAGATGACCTCCAGAGGTCCCTTCCAACCTCAGCTATTCTGCAGTTCTTCTGTGAGAGATATCTCTAACAAAAACATTTTTCCACCTGCTGTGTTTTTATCAGTAGATAA
>WKFP01013720.1:455889-479523 GCA_011057875.1 Pterocles orientalis
GCACAGGTTGCCCAGTGAAGTTGTAGAGTCTCCATCCTTGAAGGTATTCAAAAACTATCTAGACATGGTCCTGGGCAATTAGCTCTAGGTGGCCCTGCTTGAGCATGGGAGTTGGACAAGATGACCTCCAGAGGTCCCTTCCAACCTCAGCTATTCTGCAGTTCTTCTGTGAGAGATATCTCTAACAAAAACATTTTTCCACCTGCTGTGTTTTTATCAGTAGATAAAAGAGATGAAACATGTAACTGGAAGTTTAAATGTATGTCTTCATTGAAAAGTTTGTCCATGAACAGAATGTGATTTTAAAAAGTCCAAGGCATAAAAAAAAAAAACCACCTCAGTAAATTGTATTGAAGTGGGAGATTGATTTGGGAGTATGTGTCTTGGAAACTACAGAAGTCAATGAAACGCACCTATTTCATGAAGAAATGAAACAAGAGGTATTAAAAACTTTTAGACTAACAAGACGACCTTGATTTGCTCACTTAAAAAAGGACCGAATTACTAAAAAAAATAAATGGAACGTGTGTCTTATAGTGTCTATTAGCCTTTTTCACACCTCCAAGAAGGCAAGATTTTACTGAAAGACCAAGCCTGCCCTTTGATTGTGACTCATTACAATGTGCTGCAAAGTTCTGCTACAAAAATACATTGCTTTAACGTGACCTTCCTGTTAAATAATACCAAGACTGAAGTAATGTGCTTGTTCAGACTTCTAAATGAATCAAATACAAGCACATTTTCCTAATTCTGGTGTTATCTTACAAGAGAGAGAGCTCATGTAACCAAGAATTTTACCACAATAGTGCTCTGTGGTATATTGTAATACAGCCTCATTATTAGAGGATCAGGAGTAGGAACTTGCTTAGCAAAAATGTGACACTTAAAAAACAGTTCCAAATCAAATATCTGATATGTTTTAGAAAACAAACTCAACTGTTTTCTACAAGATTATAGCTGACCACCCACATTATTGCTCCATCTAAGATTTTTGTCAGTTCTCTTCTTAAGTATCATCAAATAGCACCAGCTCACAGCCACTCTGCGAAAGCTTTAAGCCTGAAAGCCCTTTTTTCTGACATGATTCTTCTGGACTCTGTGCAGATTCTTTGGTTTATGCTATCTGAAATGAAATCTGAACCCGGACTACCCCAAGCAACAACCTAGTTCCTGCTCATATGGTTTTTCCAATCCAGTGAGTTAGGAATCCCACTAAGGAATCCCCAAGGAAAAAACAAAACAAAAAAAATCAGCTTGTTTGTATGTGGCTTTTTGTTTGTTTGTTTAAAAAATAAGTTAAGCTGTGAAAAATGTAATTTTTAAAATTTCCTCAGTTGTGTGGAATCCTGGTCACTAGAAAAGTTTTAAACTTACTCCAAACTTTGCTCTTTAGAACTATTGAAAGACAAAACTCCTAAAACTGATCTTTCCACCTTACTTTGTATGACCCAGGGTTGCCCTTCGCCCAGCAGCACTATTTTAAGAGCAAGGCTGTCATCAGCAAGCCAAATTCTAAACCATCATCTCAGGTTTGCAGCAACTTACCTCGCCAGCATATTCGTAGATTTAAATAGAAATATGCATGAATTATGTCATTATTTCTTTCATGTAGGAATATAAAAATACAGCTCACTGAAATTTTCTCAAGATTATTTTCAAATAAGATTTTAAAATGAGCCCAAGTAAGCACTGCCTTTCTAGGACTATTCCATAATAACACTCCTGAAATCAGTTTGTTGAACACAACGCCTTACAGAAACAGGTAACTTTGTTCTTTTTCAAACTACTTCATACATGTGTAGGTTTTCACATGTTGTTCCTCTGGCATCTTCTCAAACAAGCCAGCTCAGTAAACACTGCCTATAACCCAATTCATGTGTTACTGTTATGAGCACTGAAACGAGTGGGTTTGGGTAGCGAGGAGAAGGGTTGTTACAGTCGGTCTATTTTGTTTGGTTTTGCCTCCTGCTGAGGGCACTCAACACAATCTTGGTTCCACATGCTTAAGAACAGCATGCTGGAGTGCTAGAGGAATAAAACAAGCCTTTTGAAATACTGGAAGAATACTTCTAGCCTGCAGCAGAGGCCAGTCCCAGGCAGAGGATTTTGGTGTAGTTCTTGCAGTTTTCAGTCCCTTTCCACATTTCCACCTTCAGCTGGAAAATTCCCTGCAGATTCAGTACATTTCACCTATCATCGCCCAGGAGAAGGACAGGACTAGAACTCTACTCCATCCAGCTTTTGGCCAACACCACCTCTCCACCACCTCTCTCCTCTGAGCACTTGCTCTAAACTAGAGGCAAAACAGTATGCCATGTTGGATACATCCCAAAATCTAATTAGTTTAAAATACACATTTATAATTTATTCCATTCATTTTTCTTTATATTTGTATCAGCATAAGTAGTGTTCAAGCAGCTACCATACATGTGTTAAAGAGCATACTATTGCAATGACATTAGGCCAAGGTTGAGAGTTACCAAACCATGACTCTAGCAAATATCTGCAACATCTCCTTCATATTTGTGCTTAAATTAAAAGGTAGTAGACAGAAGCAAGAGGTGAAAAAGTAGCTCTGGCATTTAAATCTGGCATTTAAAACCCCGTGCATGCTTTGCATGAAAGCCATTCTGCTGCCCATTTAGAGATAACTTTTTGGAGGTAATTATTTCGCACACTGCCACGTTATTCCTCCCTTAGAACTCTTCAAAACACAAATGTTGGTGTTCTTGATGCCAGCCCTAGGGCTTCAGGAGATGTCTCTACAGAAACGAGCAGTGGAGTGTGTGAGTGGAAGGCCCATCAGTTCTCAAGAGAAAATTTCATGGTGTTACTGGCATCAACAAATGGAAAAGCACGATGCTTTTTTTTTCCAGTCTCTATCAATGATGTGTCACAAACAATGCAAAATGATCAACCGGTATTTCTGACAAGTTATTGATTTGCTTGTACTTCTAATCTGCTTGTAGTTCTTCTACAGAAGTGATGCATGAGAGGATAAAGTGAATAAAAATAGCCAGAGGCAGATTCTCCTCAGCAGCAGGAAAGAGAGGAAAAGATGGGAAGCTTGAAAGCCTCAGAAGCCAGAGAACAGAGGGGTGTTGAATGGAGATACAGAGAAGAGGGCAGGCTGTGCCAGAACCTCTGCAGCAATGAGGAACACGGACAGAGGAGGGTGGGCAGCAGAGTCAGTCGGGTTGGCTCCAAAGCTGAAGGCAGAGAGATACAGAAGTGCTGTAGATTTGGATCGTAATGGAGATATGCAAATAATGTAGCAGTGGGTGAAGTCTGCCAGGCACATTATAGAAGTGTTCACCAAAGGGCACTTGTACTAGTTTGCTGATCTGTGAGTAGTTGGGCTTATTTCACCCTTAGCTGGTAAGATCGGTATTTTGAACTTGCAGCCTGAATAACTGACTAAGCATTTCCAGATTTGGTCATTAAAGCAGATCAGGCTTCTTAGCTTCTCAAATGCTATTACATTAAGTGGATTACTATGGAAATAAATATGGAAACATTTCTGCAGGCATAAATATCTAAAATGTGGAGATAGGCTTTTGAAAGTTTTGCAGCTTGCCTTAATTCAAATGCGCTGTGTGATGCCATTGACATCACACATTGTAGGTGGTACAAAAATAAGACTAACACGAAGGCAATGTCAATATTCTCCTCATCAAGACAAATCCTCAAAGGCACTAAGTTTCCTTGTACACTAATCCAGATGTTACTCAGTTTCTACTTAAGGCAGCGGATGTTTCATCTAGGTTTGTGATAGCCTGTCTTTACAGTACCAGAAGAGTTGATCACCGTATGGTTGGTAAATGTGTAACACACAATAAATAATGCACCTGCTTGTCAATATGCACTATCTCTGTGTGGCCTTTTCCTAAGATTTTCTGGGTCATATATGCCTCAGGAACAGAAACATCCTTGATCATTGTAGCTAGCAGGAGAAATGAGCACCCTGTTACAGGAAAAATACACTCATGAACTCTTACAGACAACCTTAGTAATTGTGCAACTTCTCCAACAAAGCGCTAATAACTCAAGAGACTGTGCAAGTGAAGACAGTAACTCCACTAGTCAGCAGCAGCAGTTAATTTGTAACTGCTAATACAACCCAGTTGCTATCTAGTTATAATTGCTGAAGCAACAGGCGATAAAGTCTCCAGAAAAAAATAAGTATGCTATTGACAGATAAATTCTAGCAGAAAGTTTGACTGAAACAAATAAGGAAAAATGGGGAAATATTTTTTCATCATTGTTTTCCTGAAACCTTAAATACAGCATCCTTGTTTATAATTGTCATTTCCAAAGGAACAAGTGTATGTTATTTCAAACTTATTTTGTAAGCTAGGCAGATAACAGTAAAATAAAATTGCAACAAGTAAACTCACTCAGAAATTCATAATTGAAGTTTTTCAAAAGCATGACTAAAAGCAAGTTATAACATTTTCTCTAACTGGAAATTGATGGAAGCTTATGAAACACATAAGCTAAATTGGAGAAAGACCGTGAGATTTGCTGCAGGCTTCATCTCTCCATTCATTGTGCTGTCATGGAAAGTGCTAAAGCTTCCTTCAACACAATGAATAAGCAGAAGAAGAACAAAGGATTCAGGATTAACAACCTGATATTTTATTGTATTTTTTTGATTCAGGAGCATCTTTATGACTAAAAGGAGGTTGTTTCACTGTTTAGTGTGGCCTGAAAAACTAGTGAGAGTGCTTTTATTGTGTAAATTTCCATATATTGTTTAGTCTGCCCTTTTCATGAATTAATTTGCTGCTTACATTCATTTATGTTTCAATCACTCATTCATATACTACAGAGTGTTATCATTCTCTCCCCACCCTTAGAGAATTGCCTTGTATAGCTGATGCAATCAATACTTCAGTCTGAGGGGATAAACTCTGTCCCAGACTTCCTATTGTTTTGTGGTTGATTTGATTTCATCTCAAACTACAGCCATATCAAGCAATATTTTGTCATCTGTTTGACAGGTCTATTGCTGGGATTTTTCTTCCTTCTTCATTGTTTGGACTAGGCTTATATTAGACCACTATTTATTTTCATTTCCTAATTAGTCTTCAGCTGACCCAGAGTCATGTTAAAGATGTGACAAGAGTTGTATCTATTTTTTCATCATCCAGGCTGTAACTAATTTAAAGTGACAATGTTGGTGCCAATCAAAGGCACTGTTGATAATATTTTTGTAATAAATATTCATAATTAACTTACTGCATAACCTGACTTCAGATGTAATTAAATTGGCTCTAACTTTTAGCATATGATTCAACATGTTTATACTGAATACTTGCAGTCAGTTGAGTTTCTAGTAAATAAGAGAAAACCAACAGAAGTGGAGCCCCACTAAAATTCTAAGCTTTTGTATCAAAAATGAGGAACACCCCAACTAGGCACACAACTTAATGAAAAAATAAATTTTATTTCATTCCGAAGCCCATACTCCCATTGTAAGGAAATTAACCAGTATGCTAAATCAGTGCTGGAGGATGCTTCAGCTCTTCTGAAGCATATTTAGAGGCAATATTCTACATTTCCTTGTTCAAAAGGATACATAGATGTTCTCATTCAGTATGGCAGAGTTTTTCCTGATTTGTGTGAAGAGAAAAAATCACAAAAAAGCTAATTTTATTTTAATCTTATTCAGTTCATCTTGACATGCTTGCGCCTCTCCTCATCTCCTGTCTAATAGAGCAGCAGTTTATAACAAACACTGTGCTGCAATTGTGCGAACTTACAGAATTTATGAGCAGACACTTCAGCCATTCAAGAGGGATGTCTTCCTATTCTCTGCACTTTTGAAAATGTATCAGACCTAAATAGTCTAGATGTTCACAACAAGAGATGTTTTGACTCAGGCTTTCTAGGACAGTTTCTTATTGGAAACAAACTGGAAAGGATAAAAGTATAGTTGAGGGAGTTCTTGTTTATCTGTGCTTTATGGCATTGTGATACAGTGACAAAAGCAAGTCTTATTTGTTTGACTTAACAAATTTTCACAGTTTTTTCTCATTGTCAACAGTGCATCTTCATGTTGTTATTGCCTCTCTAATCTGCCCTGTTTTTCCTTGAAGGCAAGGAGATTTTTTTGTTGACTACTGTTCGTGAGAAATTAAAAGGTTAGAAATACACTTTATAATATTGGTCTATGAAGAAGGATAGAGATTATTTTAAACAAGAATCAGCAAGATGGGAACACTTGGTAATCAGACTGATCACGCAACTACTCTAAATCTTCTTGGTCTTTACAGTGAAATTATACATATACCTCCAGAGCTGTGGCTGAACATTGCATCTCGAGATATAACTTATAATAAACTTTAAAACAAATACGATCACTTTGAAAAGTAAGAAAGTCCTGGCAAACATGACTTTTCAAAGTGATATTTCAGAGCTTGGAATCCTGCGGTGATTTACATTATGTGGAAAAATATGCTCTAAATTAAAATGGCCACAGCAAAAAATGCTATTGATTGTATTTCACTTCGCGAAATATAACTAAAATAGAACAAAAAATCTAAATTCTGTTTCACAGTGGTTTCAATAAACGTAAAGAGCCACGAGATAAATTTATCCACTAACTCTACTGTTTGCTTACTGAAAGTGCAGTACCCAAGAGAGATCTTTAAGAATACAAACCCTGATGTAGATCAATTTTTTTTTGCTCATCCAATGACGTATCTCATTTCAAATAAATAAATAAGTAAATATTTAGCAGTATTAAAATAAACCAATTCTTTATTTTGAAAAGGATGCAGGGAGGGGTGTAACTGTTAAGAAACACTACCTGATAAAGGTGATCAAAACCATTCCTGCATTCTGCTCACATTCGGCTTATCACTTCAGTTGAAAATTGTGTATATTTGTCATGGAAAAGGCATAAGAAAACAAAAGGAGGGGAAGAAAGGTTTGAAAAGGAAACATTTGACTTCTGAAACTTCAGTATGTTCCAAAGACATTTCTTTCCTTGCAAAATATCTGTTTTCCACTGGAATTGTTAAAAAAGATACCATAATAAATAAATTAATAATTTTCTTTCAGGTCAAATACTTCTGTCTGAGGTCAGAGTCTCAAAACCACCTACCTGTCTATGCACTCATATTTTGGTTGCAATACCAACCAATTTATTGTTTCTGCAATTTTACCCACAATGGATTTCACCCACCAGAAGAATGCGTGACAAAAGATGATGAATTTTGTCACTGTGCATCCAAATATAGCTTGCCTTTAAAACCTAGGATATGCTTCTCTACTTATGAGAACCACTCTTATGCATGCTCGTCATCTAAAGGATTTTGAGGAACAGTAGATACAAAACCTACAGAAGCACTGGCTTAGCACAGAAATACAGCCGAGTGCCAAGGTTGGCTAGCTCTGTGCACATCCATGGGGTATCACAGCGCAGCACAGGAGAGCATTGCCCATGGATTTTGGCTAGTTCTCCTCCTTCAGTATCTCATTCCTAGCTTCCACTACCTGCAGTTAGGGAATTTTCTGATTCCAGCATGGCTCTTCCCAAGGTGCAAGAAGTACAGTGCTGTAAGCTTTTATATTTATGGACCACTATGATAAAAGCCCAGGGAATATTGGGAATTTATTTACAATTCATGTTATTTGAGCCAGTGACAGTAAAAATCTATGGTTAAGCATCTGGGTTACTTAGCTTGGTGGCCAAACCCTTAATTCCAGGGGGTCTGCAGCTCCAAAGATAATTCAGTCAAAAAGGTGGCAGAACAGGAACCTATCTGACTACCGACTGTGTGCATGCAGGGCAGATTCACACTCTGAATGTTAAGCTAGAACACACTACATAACGGGGGGAAAAAAAAATCTTAGTTTTTTTACTGTGTTAGTTCCTGCCATTTGGGATCTGGAGTTTTTTAGATATATATTTAGTACATGTGTTTGATGCTTTTGTGTGAAACTTTTTTTTTGTTTTGTGCTGCCTAGGATAATATCTGGAGTCATGCATCACTCGTTGTTGTGAATAAAGATTCACTGGAGAATGTTTAAATAAGGAAAGTCTGTCATATCACAGTGACAAATCTAACGTGTGAAGCAATCATATTCCAGTAGAAATAAAGATTTATGTAGATACAATATCTTTATTTACAGTAATTATATTGACAGCTATTTCAGGACAGCTACTATCCAAAGAGCCTTTTCCTGTTCTCCCACATCATGGGGATGATTGTACTTTTCTTTCAAAAGAATCTCAATATTTCTTTAAAATTAATTTTAATTTTTAACTCAAATACACTTGAGTACACACACTCTGAGTCATATTTGGACACAGTGTGTTCTTCTCAACTTTCTCTGCCTTATTAAACAAAGAAACCTGTGTGTTTCTGATGACAGTCTTGAACCACTTGTGCCAAACCAGTGGGAAACATAAAGGAGAGAGAATTGGCCAGTGCTTAGGCTGTCTAAAGAATGCCCAAATGTCTGGTAAAGAGTTTAGAGAGTTTAGAATGGGTCTATTAACTCCTTTGGAATCTGGATTAGGTTTATGAGACACTTTGTTTCCACTCTAAACAAACCTTGTTACAGAACTGATTATATTCTTTAGTGATTTACAATAAAGGATACTCATGGATAGCAGCTTGAATACTCTCCTGATAAAAAGGTTGCATGAGTTTTTCTTTTGGAGATGAACAGTTAACTACATTTGAATAACTGGACCATATGTGCTGAACTACACGAATACTTGATTGCAGAGCTGATTGGGACCTTCCATTTTTGAATGCAGAAATCTGAAGTGCACTGGTTCACAAGAGGATGCAACTACACTAAACATTAGTTGTTGTTTCTAAGGAAGCAGCTCATTTTTTACTGCAAAATGTGACAGATTTTTTTTATCTGGGGAATATAGCTAGCAAGGGAAATATGCCAGAACAAAAAAGGTCTATCTACTGTAACTTATTCTTTATCATCCACCACCTCTCTCAGTCATTTATTGACTCTTTGTTTATGGAAGATTGCTTTCCCTCATAGACGATTGGTTTTCCTCAAATGAAGAAGACCTCTTATCAAGCAATTGGTTCATCCTTGTTTCATACTTTCAGCATTTTTTGTTCTGTTAAACTGTACGTTTCAGCCTCTGGGTTGCACAAATTTTTGTGTGTTCAGTAAACTAAAACAATCTAAGTTATTACTCTTGGATTACACAGTTATAAGGCCACAATGTTGCTATTGTGTCTTACCCTGGGAAATAATAGGGTTTTCGTGCATTCAGTGCAGCAACAGACAACTGTGTTCACAAGAGAGCTACACTTACAATGACCACTTAGGCTTTCAAGCTGATGTTCCTGCTCTGATGGGTCTGAACCTTTGAAATCAAAACATGTTTAGCAGTGTCCAGATCTGATTGTGTAAAATACAAAAACAAAAAAAACAATCTGTGCTACAGACAGCCACGGTATTACTGCAAAAATCTCAGAAGAGAATAGATAGAAAAGAAATAAAAGGGAAAAAAATGAAGAGGAAAAAATAACGTCTTAAACAGGGTTTACTGGCCATTAAACTTGAGGTGAGCTGTTTAGACACAGATTCTCATGGGTGAGTGATATGCAGCTTTTCTACAGCCTGTGGCTAGAGCTGCTAATAGATGCCCAGCACACCTCTAAATCTAAAAGGTTTTGCGGTAATCCCATGAGAATCCCTCACCTCCTGTCTCAGAAATTTTCTCCATCTCGTATTGCATTTTCTTTTGCTATAATGTCTACTTTAAAACCAGCAACATTGCTTGTGTTTAAGTGGATTGATCCTCTGGGTAGTATATGTGTAATAAATCACTAAGAACCTGTGGTATTATTTTAGCAACTTTGTTCAAGATAGCTAACCAAAACATAATCATAATAAATCAATAGATTAAGATGTACAGTAAATTTAGCCTTACAGCTTGATAGAGACAGCACGATTCTAGCAAAACTAGTTAAGTGGCTCCATAGGGCTTATGGTAGATTTTCTGGAAGACTTCAGAGAGGAAGAAAGGAGGTTTAACAAGCACTCCTTGAAAAATGTGAATGCCTGCTGAGGCTCATGCCTTTCCGTTTACACCTTGTTTGCTAGGTACTATTTTCTTCTGCAATTGAGCCAATAGTCTACATACAGACCAACTGAAGAAGGCCTTAAATATTAACAAGCCACCCAGATTAAAAGCAGCAGAAGGTGGATTTACATGATCTGCCTCTGGCCTGGACATTTAAGACTTTCTTACAGACCTGCCTCCCTCCTACAACAATCCTGTGTATGAGTGACTGGTACCATTCTGTGCCTTCCTGTCAGTTGTCATTACCATCATTTTTGTTCTTCCTACATGTAGCATAACGCTTAAAATACAGAACATGCACTAACTCCTTGGGACACTTTTTGACTAGTGAATTCCTTGCCTGACTTGTTACTGCATCTTTCTAGGCCGTGATCAACTTGATCTAAATTAACTGAATTTTAATAGAAGGTGAGAACACTTGGCAATATGTCTTTAGGTTTGAATTTTCCAGTTGATACTGATAGAAATTGTAAAAACAGATAAAATTGCCTATTCGGTGTTTCAGACTACACAAAGAGGCAAAATCTGTTATTCAAATGTGAATTACCTCAATTCTCTTTATCCTTGACTAAACTTGTTGATTTCCCCTATTATATGCATAAAGAGGTAAGTAAAAAAAAAAAGGGATATTTAATTTTAATGAGCAGCAACCATACATATTAAAGCCAAAATGATTTGTTCATTAGTCAACACTTTTTTCATCGTAGTTGGATAAAACTTAGTAACACCTGCAGTTTCATTTGCATTCTCATATCCATTTCTACATAAAGAGAAAGGAATGAAATTTGCCACCAAGTGTCTCACACTGGGTCTGTTATGCACTTAATATTTATGTCACTTTTAACTGCTTCCTAAAAATAACTGGGAATTTTTTTTTCAAATAAAAGCAAAAGACATTTAATATGAAAAAAAAAAAAAAGGAGTAGTGCTAGAAGGTCTGTTTGGGACAGGTGGTGTAAATCAGCACAGTCTCATTAACTTCTACATTGTTTTTAGACTAGAAAGGATTTTTCGACTGATTTGACTAAAGAAGCCAAGCAGCTAACAAGAGCAGCAAGGTGAACAACTCCAGGTTTAAATGTGTTTGAGTAGTCCTTCTCCACCTACTAAATGTGGCCTGAGGGAAGGGGATGAAAAGCCATAAGACAGAGTACAGCAAATAAAACCAATAAAAGAAGCAGTATCTGTAGAATTGTGTTACATCCATCTTTGGAGATCTGTAAAACCCACAGACCAGTGCAGCGGCTGAAAAGCAACATTAAACTGAGGCAGAAAAACGATGGCCTCTACAAAGGGAAACAGAATAAGTTTTGATTGACAAGTTTATATGAAAAATATTTTAGTTTTACTGCCACGTGTGTAGTGAAATGTCCAGAAATTGTCTTTTTCAGCTTTTATGAGATGGGTGTTCTATAAAATGTGTCATATGAAATCTTCATAAAAAACATCTCAACATTTTATTAAAAGCTCCAGATCTGACTTCTATATGGAATGTAGCTTGTCCATTCACAAAAACTTCTTCCTGACAGCACGTATTTTGTGTATACTCTTTGCCCTCTTACCACTTGTTTACCAGCTCTTGACACTTTATCCACAAACATCTTGAGAAGGAATAGAAATCTCTATCAAGGTTTTTTAATCAACACTTAACCACATGCATTTCTGCTTGGTCTCAAGTGATCATGTTTGAAAATGCCTTACTAGGAGAACCCTTGATAGATTCAGCAGAGACTGGGAGGAAAATAGGCAAAAATACTTTTTTATCAAAGAATCTCAATGAAAGGTACATTGAGATGTTCATGTGTTTGTTTTATCCTTATTTTCTCTCCTTATTCTTCTCCCCTTTGTGGGCAAAACTATTTCTAAATTCACCGACACTTTTTGCTCCCCTGTCATAGCCTTGTTCCCAAGCTAGATTGATGATTGCCAAAAAAACACACCCATTAAGAGTTAAAAGGAAACCTGTATGGTGCCAGACTGTACTGCATCTGTCTAGCATGAGGTTGCTGTGCCATGCTCCACAGCATCTGGCACTGGCCACTCAGAAAAAGGATGGTGGATTAGATGGATCATGGATGTAATGCACTTTGACAAGAACTATGTTCCTGTGGCTCAAGGAGCACAATCCAATTATTCTAAGGAGGGAGGGGGTTGCACTGCATTTAAAAACACAATCTCTTGTGTTAAGTTTCCACCTGAAGCAATGTGATAAATACAATATGTGTTGTATTTAAACAATGTGTTAATGAGACATGGTTTTTTAGACCTTATTTAAAAGTTTGCTTTAAACATGGATTTGTGTATGTTTCTGGTAGGATTTTTGCTAAAAGGGGAGAATGGTTAAAATATAACCTCTGCCCCCCCAGACTCATATATTAAAATGTTTGATGGACCACAATTTTAATGAGAAGGCTACATTAAAGAGAAAAACACAGATATAAAAATTTGCCTTCTCTATGATCCTATCAGGACACTTATCAAGACACTTAGCCCTTTCCACACCTAACTCTAAAGTGCAGCAGAGATTCCTGGTTGTTAAGCCAAATGTAGAAAAATATTCTGATGTTTGGTGGTGCAGTGCAAACTGCAGGACTGCAGTGCAAATTGCAACCTCGGAGCAAGCACTGAGAATCTCTCTTACCCTCCAGCCACATGAAATACCCAATTCAATTATCAAATACAATTGAGACTGATAGACAAGTTATTGAGAGAAGGTAGAGGGTGGTCAGAAAAAGGGAGAAGGACAAACAATAAACATCCAGTGTTTTTCTTTAGAAAGTGAAGCTAAATAATGAAGCATCAACCACCATGGGTCATCAGATCATCAACTGCTTTAATCCTCGCTATTTCTTTGAGCGCTCTAAATCAGCTGTGAGCTTGGAACTTGACTTCACTATCACTGGGTCTTTTTTCATCCTGATTTGTGATTTTAGACGGACAGAGTGGCAAGTACTCATAAGTATGCCTGCATTCAGCTCAGTTTAAATCATTTCTCTCTACTCCACAGATTAAACAGCTCTCTACACACCATTCAGCTGGTTCTTTTGTACTTTCCCATACACTGCCTGCTGTATTTGTGCTTTTTCAGGGTTAATTCAAAAAAAAGGAATACCTCTTCTACTTTCAAATCCCACCTTAAGGTTCACCTTTATCAAAAGGTTGGTAAGCTGATAGTCAACTAATAATCATAGAATCATAGAACCATTTAGGTTGGAAAAGACCTTTAAGATCATCAAGTCCAATTGCTAACCTAAGACTACCACCACTAAATCATGTCCTTAAGCACCACCTCTATGCAGTCTTTTAAATACCTCCAGGGATGGTGACTCAACCACTTGCCGGGGCAGCCTGTTCTAATGTTTGACAATCCTTTCAGTGAAGAAATTTTTCGTAATATCTAGTCTAAACCTCCCCAGTGCAACTACGGACTATTTCCTCTCCTGTCTTTTGTTACTTGGGAAAAGACACCGACACCCCCTTCACCACAACCTCCTTTCAGGTTGTCGAGAGAAATAAGGTCTTCCCTCAGTCTCCTTTTCTCCAGGACAAACAACTCCACTTCCCTCAGCTGCTCCACATAAGATTTGTTCTCTAATGCCCAGACCAAGAACAAGTTTGAGACTTTCTAAACATTTCAGCAGCAAAATATGTATTATTAAATACTGTGCTATCAAAAAGGATTTTCCAGCTTAAAATGGTATGTTTTCCTCACTTCTGAGGTGTCCATTTTGTGGTTATCAGAAGTAGTCATATAACAGCAGTACTGAGAGAAAAAGACTTACCATTATTAAACAGGGTCTGTAGTAAATTCCACTCTGCACAGGGGAAAAATTTAACTTAAACAGCAAATCAGTGACTTGTTTCTGCATATCCCATATGAACCATTTAACTAGCTAGACACACACAGTTTATTACTTGCAATCTGTGGGTCATGGTTCTTTCGATTATAGTCCCAGCAGTAATATCTTGCAATATGGTGTTGTACAAATTGATCTAATGAATAACAGAGAAGACATGAACCAAAGCTGAACCTCATGAACCTCATTCTCTTCTGAAACATTCTTATGAACCCAGTTTAAGGCATCGTTATATTGCAAAGCATAATGCAAGCTGCCTACCTGGGGGTCAGGAACCTGACACTATGAGAACATAGCAGGGTATTTTCTTCACGTTTTAGATGTGCATTGTTGCTTCCATCAGACATGGATGCAAATCACTCAGAAATAAACGTAGCATTGACTGTTCACTGGGTAAGTTTTTTCGAGTGGCTCACAACTGCTACTGAGATAATGCATCTAGCAGAAAGATCTGAGTTACAACTGACTTCAAGCATCATTGGAGACCTTTCCTCATCCATAAAGTCACCTAAACAAAACTAATAATGCTACCAACAGTGGCGTCACCTCACTTTTTCCAACAATTGCATGATCATTATTGAAGTCCTTGTTGCCCCATCTGCCTGGCTTCATTCTTGTGTACAGAACAGCAATCTGCTATATAACCATACGACTCCTCTGTGTCGGGGGGGGGGGAAGTAAGACTCCTCAGTTTAAGACTTCTATTAAATTTTAACCTAATCTTCTTGAAAAGCCTGGTGTTTCCTGAATGGACCATTTTCAGAGATACTGCACATTCATATTTTGCATTGATTTGAATCTCAAATTAATTTTCATTTATAAGACTGTGCTGATACCAGTTGGCCAAAAAAATGATTGTTAACTTAGCAACACAGTGAGAAAAACTTGATTTACATGAGACAAATCGAAGGCTGAGCAATTAATTAGATCCCTCTTACTCTCACCAATCTCCTGTTGTAATTATCAGCTTTACCTGAACAAGTTGATGTCACACCTTCTGGATGCTCATTTTCTAAGAAAAGCCTTGGCTTGGTAAGCGATAACCCTGCTTCATCCTACATGCTTCAGCCCTTATTCCTGTGTTGATACACCAATGCATCTAACTGGAGAACTTACCTTCTTATAGCCTTCAGCCTCATGTTGGTCCATCCCTTACTACACAAGTCAGTTCTTTCTTGACAGACTTCTTCAATCATTTTGTACTAATAATTCTCTAGAAAAAAACAAATGACATAGGAGACACATGAATAATTGTGAAAACTTTGGCTATGGCTTATATGTTCTTTAGACTTCTTATAATCCATACTTTACTAATGCTAATAAATTCTTCTGGATTCCACAGTAATATTGATGACTTAAATTTCATAGTGACTGGTAAGGGCAGCACAGGTGTAACAGGAGACATGCTAGACAAAAACAAAGTCTCCAGCTACCTGGTATACTTGTCTCCCAAATTTTCCATTAAAATGTTGCTTCTGGGATCCCTTCTCATTAGGTTCTTGAAGGGAAGCACAGGTAGCAATACATGCCAGCTAGCTGGTACGCATGTGTAACCACTAAAAACAGCCAGAGGGCATAACGCCTGTTTAATATATTGTAACCTTATATATAGTATTAAACGGTACTATGAATAACTATACACAAACACAGATTTCCTGTTTTAGCACACTGGGAAAGTCTCTAAGGG
Organism: Pterocles orientalis; assembly: GCA_011057875.1. NCBI lineage: Eukaryota > Metazoa > Chordata > Aves > Pterocliformes > Pteroclidae > Pterocles > Pterocles orientalis. Next base: position 471,512 of record WKFP01013720.1, read on the forward strand.
GCTCCAGTCAGGAATAGTCTTTGTTTTGTTTTAAAATCTCATTCAGTTAACTGCTAGAGGTGTTCAAGGAGACCAGTCCATTGTAAATCAATAATCTTTTCTTGTCATTGTCCAAGATTTCTGCTTCGTTATTCAGCTAATATGTCTTATTCCTATTGCCAAGCATTCGGCTTTCAAAGCAAAGCTAAGGTTGTGCTTATAATCCAGGCCTACAAGCTTAAGGCTGCTTCAGAAAACAACGAAACAGTTCCTAACACAGTTTCACCTTCCCTTTGGCCATGACAATAATTACATTGTAAAAAACAGTTTTTCAACCAATGGAATTTTAACTTTTTTTTTTTAATATTGTTTTCAATGCAATATGTTTACAGAAACTGAAGAGTTCAAAGCTGGATTATGATTGATTCCTCACACAAATTTCTCAAAGCTTTTGCAAGAGGCAACCTCAACTGTTCAGGTATATCACTGCTGTACCTCCGGTGTGTAAAAAAGCAGGCTGGCAGGAGTTTACTCAACAGGGAACCCATCACTAGTGCAGCAAAGGAAGTAAATATGCATACACATTGGCCTTCTGAACATGTGCTGTCCCTGCTCTTGTACAATGTGTGCACCTCGTAACAAATCCTCCTGTTCAGAGTTCTTACTCAGTCGATACCTCTCTTAGAGAGTTCTAAGAAAAAACCCCTTGGAAGAAGAAAGTGAAATGGGTGTGAAAGAGAATTAAAACAGCCATTGTTACAGATCTGCGCTACCTAGCACTAACAGATGAGGGTGTCACTGTGATAAGAAGGCAAATTACAAAGCCATTTTCCTAGGTATGAGAAGAATTATAAGCACTAAAATATAAACCAGGGAGAGAGTTCCAAATAACTGGAAGGTGGATCACTGTGACTTATGGATCTCACTTTTGACTAGCTGTACCTTATCCCCTCCCCCTTCCTTTCCCTCTCTAAGGAGCTGAGGCAACAGGGCTGTAAGAAAAAAGGAAAGAAATAGAGTGGGTTAAAGCAGTATGACTAAATGAACTTGGCAGCACTCCAGAGGAGCTGATATCATACTGGGGAGACCAGAGACTCCAATGGCTGCAGGCTCTGCGGCTGCTAAGGTGCGTCATCTATCAGCTGAACAAGACAGTTTTAATGGATAGCTTATAATGAGTTCACTGCCAAAATTTAGTGGGTGGGACAAGGAAGTACTTGCGGCACTAATGCTCGATTTTGTCTTCTGTTGGACAGCGTGAGCAGCAGAGGACTGGGGGCAGTCTCCAGCCAGGAGTGCCCTTCCCTGAGGCTGGGGTAAGACATGCTCACTTCGTTGTCAGCAGATTAATACCACGAGCAAGAGTCTCACAAATTCTCATCTTTGGTGCAGTTCCATTACTAATGTTGGCAGTAAACATCCATTCAGAGAAAAGGTTAGTCCACGATAAAGCACTTCAGAAACCTCCTTCTATGTGTGTGGCTGTTGTCTGACTGATCGTAACGAGCAAGCCCTGGCTGGGCTTTCTAAATACACTAAAAGTATCCATAAAACAAACAGAAGGCATTTCCATCATAGAACTTTTTCAGATCTCACAAGCACAGACTTATTTAAGAAAATATACATTGTAATATTACATCCATATAGAAGTTTTTTCACTTAATATGGCTTTATGTAGTGCTTTATAAAATACAGTGGCTGAAGACATTCATATTTTAGTGAGGATAAAACTTACACTATATTAACTCTTTTTTTCTCTTTGAAACATATTGTCTAAAATGCAACACACTTCCCGTTTACAATATTTGTGAAGCTGCTTGTTCTTTTTCTACTTTACAATGAGATTTCACACCAAATCTCAGTCAGTAATTACTTTTATAGCTTAGTTGCAGTCTTCTGAAGGTAGGGAGCTAACCAATTTATCATCTTTTTCTCCCCACTGGAAAAGAAAAGCCATTTTACTCCTTAAACTGTTTTCCAAAAACTTTATTTGCAGCAGCAACCAGTTATTCCTGTGCTATATAATTTCCATAGCAACAGTGCTTACCATGAGAAACAAAACCCTAATGGACTAAACCATGTACTATGACTTACAAGTGTTAAAAGAAAGGAAGTAACCTGTTGCAAGTAATTTTCTAAACCTATAAATGATCCCCACAACTCCTATTTAGTCTTTCTGGGAAAGTGCATGGCACATTCAAAGTTTCATTGTTTATAGCAGAAAACACCAGGCAATGAGACAGTATGGCTTTTCACCCACCTCGTTTACAATATATTTCCTTTTCAAAATGGCTCATGCAACATTGTATCTACTTACATAATCACCTTTAAAAAAACTTATGGTTTGTAGAAACTAAGATTATTTCTTGCTAATTACTAACTTTGAAAGAAAGCAGTATTAATAGTAAAACCTTGGAGCAAAACCTCAGTCAACCTCTGAAGGCACCGATACAATTCACATTATGTCTATGTCAATTCAAGCAGAAAAAGAAAAGGACTTCTTACATCCCCAGGCCTTCCTTCTTACTTTCACATTGGGGACCTGAACTTTAAACTCCCTAAGTGTATAGTTAATAAGTGAGCAGCACCACTGGCGTGCATGCTTTGTCCAGCTAGAAAATTAGTTAACTAATTACATAGTAACTTTGTTAATTTCTGGGAATATCAGCACTAAAGACTTAATTTCCACTTTGTCAGTAATGTTCATTACAATTTTTTCTTGCCTGAATGTTCAGAAACTGCTTTTATTCTCTATAAATGAACAGACTGTGCATTAAGGACGAAGGATTTTGCAGGAAGAATGTTGTTGGTGTGGCCAGCTCAAAGTACAGCACAACTGAAAATGTGATGCTGTATATTATATCTTGAGTATTAAGTTGTCGTTGTTTCTGCTGCTGAAATCTCCAGACTGATGATCTGTTTCCACAACTGCTATCCAATTTGATGTCTTTGTGCCTTGCTTTGGTTTCCCGACGCATGATTGCTACTCTGTGTTGAAGGGGGTTTTTGCTTCACAGCAGCCTCCTTTCCTTTCTTTGTTTTTCCCCTGTCCCTGATACCAGTCACTAACTTGCTTCCAGTTGCAAAGGCATAGAGCTCCTCAATCCAGTGCCAGAGATATAGGAAGAGTCATGATGTGACTCCTTCAGATGTCGTGAGTTGCTCCTCTGGCCCCTTGGTTGTAGGAACAGACTGTTCCTGAGCCATTTACAGCATTACAAGAGGCATGCAGAGGGGGATAGGGGAACTTCTCACTCTCAATATATATCCACAAAGGGCAAGAGACACCTCCCCTAAGCAAACATGACTCAGAAGGCATAAGACATAGACAATACCATAATTCATACTATACAGTATGTGAAATCAAGCACCTGAGAATAACTTGGTAAGGAGAAGACAGAAGAGCCCTTTTTCCAAGCAGTCCAAAAGACTGTAAGATTTGTGCAACGTACTTCCCACACACTGAGGCTGGAATATAGAGACCTGAGGTCTGGCACCCAAGAAAATTTTACACAGCCTCTCACGGTAAACATCAGAAAGAAACCAAAACCCCTTACGTGAAAACCGAACAAAAGAAAAATAAAACTGCTGCCGGTGGGTTTTAAGAATGAACACAAGGTTTGACTGTGACGGTTCAAATTTTAAAGCTAGTTTTAAGCCTCATGGGCTCCCCTCTTTCATTCACGTTGAATGAATTACGTTATCTTGATTTGTTTGCCACCTGTTACCATCCTTACCTCTAAGGGTAGGTTTTGTTCCTTAAACAATCTTTTCTGTAAAAAAAGTCAAATGCCCATGAAAACTATATCTTAAAATACACAGGGACCCTCAATAACAACCATTCATGTCAGCACCATTTTCTTTGTCTTTGTCTAAACTGACTGCCACAACATGTTTATTTTATGAAAGGGGATGTTTGGCTTGCGGTGTCCAGTCAATGCCTACGTCAATAGCAAAATGTTTTCTCCAAACTCTGACATTTGGATTTCAAATACCAAGACATTCAAAATTCAGTACTAATGTTCATACATTTCTGTCAGGTAACCCTTTGCCTGCTGACATAGCTACCGACCTTGTGTTAGGACTACCACAGTACTCTATTCTCTCTTTTTTTTTTTTAGAAATTACTTTGATGCTGCAGTGCATCTCAAAAAGGCAGCCTGGCTTTACCAAAGTTGTCTCATTCCCTTTCTGCAAGACCCCAGGCAACTCCTTTTACATGGCTGTGTACCTGCCCATGCTTGAATGGAGCTCTTGACCATGAGGGTGCAATAAAGAGTAGAGGGACTGTCATCTTAGAGTAACATCCTTGATCTCTGACAAGCACATGGAGGGACAAGGTGCAGTTAAGTTTAGGCATAGAACAAAGAGCATGTAGGCTGGCAGGGAAGAGGAGAACAAAGGGTGTGATACACAGTGGGAACGCAGTTTGTGCCTGCCCGGCCCCGGTAGCTCATCGGGACGGGAGCAGGAAAGGCACAGAATGGTCACTGTGTCATGACCCTCCTAAGCAGCCCTTCCATGGAGTGCTATGCTGGAATCAACTCATGGTCAAAGAGAAGAAAAAAAAAGATGAAACATAAAGATGAAAATTAGAAAGAGATTAAGCAAAAAGAGGATAAGCATGAAGCATACAGACAAAGCAGCTAAAGTAATATTTGCTACATCATGTGACATGTCTCCTCAGACTTCTCTCCCTGTGTACATCAGTAATATAGTGAAGGCAGGAAAGAGGGTTCACATCAAAATACCTTCAACATTGTTTTTTTACCAAAATCTTCTTTTCCCCTTACCTACTGCACATTAAATGAGTTCCCTAAAGACCGAAGAGAAAAAGAACAAAGAGATAACTGTGGACAAGCAAGTGGGCAGAACTATTATTGATATTTTATAAGGGAAAATGGAGACTCAACGGAAAAAATCCTTTGTTATTGGTTTTCAAGGAAAGAAGAAAAAAAAAACCCAAAACAGTCTGAGCCAGAACAAGCTTTCCGTCATTTTGTTCTGCTTTGAGCAATGCCATCTCGTTGGCTCTGTGAAGTTCTACAGGTTTCATCTCAGGAAAACTGAAACCAGCTCTTTTTCCAATGTGTGTACTCACACACACATATCCCACATGTCTAGTGTACCCACATGTGACACCACATTGCTGGTAGCTGAACAGTTATAAAACCCAGCCTAAGGGCCTGCAACCTAAGTAGAAAAGACAAAGGATGAAGAAGATGGGATTTTCCTTGAAAAATTCCCAGAGCTGAAAGAAGGCGAAGGCTAGGAGCCTGTTAGGAGGAAGTATCTTATATGCTTGACCTCTTCTTACTCTTCTGTAAGCGTTCATTGAGTACTGAAGACAAGACGGGGACTAGATGGACCTTTGGTTTGCTTTAGTGCAGTCTTCTCTTCTAGTAACATAATTCTACCTTCTATCTCTTATTCTAAGACTGTTTCTGGCTCCTTACTGCTAGGAGGTAAAAAAACAACAAATTAGAAAATACTGAGGCAGTCCGCCCTCTCTTTATCCTTTAGTTCAGGAAGCTGCATTTGGAAATTTGGAAATTTGGATCTTAACTGTTTGTATTGGTAGACTATTGGTTAGGATTGAGGTTTTCAGTGCACAAAAGGCAAGATGTAGCAGTACGGTTTAGCGGCCTGCTGACACATCAGAAGCAGAGTCGATATGCACCTTACAGCATGGTTCTTGCTGCTTTCCAAAGTTCAGCACACCCCTCACCTGAATACCAAAAGTCAGATTTGATAAATGACCTGAGTGTCAGTAGTAGCTGAGTTCTTAGTAGTAACCAGAGCACCAAGTTCACTGACATCAGAGCGGGCTTGCTGAAAGGTAGGTCCACTACCTGCAGGAGTCACTAGTTTCTCGCTTTGTAATTCACCTTTTTTACACATTCCTGTGTGATTTACTTGTTGGTCTCACCTGTTAGTTTCTGCTAGAATTCCTTATCACAAGCTACAGATTTCAAGCAACGAGTGAGCTGAGAAGTGATAATGAGAAAGCAGCATTCATTGTCCTTGTCCGTCTCTGCTCCCTTTGACATCGAGGAATGTTTTATCACAGATAACAGTGGAGCAATTTGGTTCACTGCAGATGCCACTTCTGGTCTGAACAGGGCTGTCCTTTTCTTTCCTCACGCCAGCCTACATCCCTTCCTGACTGGACCGACATAAAATGCTTTTCAAAGTCCCTGTTTCCAGCCATAGCACCCCCATAGCTCTTCCATCTCCAAGCGACTGGCAGACCGTGCTTCATATTGCTGTTTCTCTCTGTACTCTCAGTGACATGGGAGTCAATTCTGCATGGCACGGGCTGCTTAGATCAGAGAAGAGCAGCCCTTCACCCAGCAAGTCAATAAACTCCTCAGATTTTCTTTCCAACCAAAGCCTCAGACTCCCCAAGCTTATAGTCAGCTGCTTGATGGTGCTCCACTCAGGAATGCATAACATTTTTAACACATATCAAATTTCCAATATGATGAGGTCTGCAATTATTTCTCTGTGTAGCATCCCACTTTCATTACCTAAGATTTCTATGTTTGTGTTTTCAACTACACTTTTCTAACCTGATGTCTTAAAAACTACACTGTTGCAGAAAAATAAGTAGCCTCAGATTACCATTTTCACCCTAACAGAAACAACTTAGCACAGCTGAAGAATTAAAAAAAAAAATCTCTTTTTTTTTTGTTTGTTTGTTTTTGAAAAGAACTTACTGAGGATAAACTGAGTTGTAAGGCATGGTCTAGAGGATGAAATATTGAAGGCAACTATCTCCTCAGTGCTGGATAAGGGCAATATTAAATAGGACTAATGAGCTTGAGTGAGTCAAATGACCTTTCCTCATTTGCTACAAACAGCTTTGTTCCTATGATTCAGTTGGTTGCTCAGTAAAGGTTGTGCAGCTCATTTGCTGTATTTTTTACACCATAAATTAACAAATGAGGCCACAGTGTTCTGCTTCTGTTTGGTGACCCACTGGTAAGCAATTTTAGCTACCTGCCTACTATTTGAATGAAGGCTTGCACTGCTGAAGCCTCTCAGTAACATCATAAGGAGCAATACATAAAGCCACTCGAGAATGTCAATCACGCCTTCAAACAGCTTGTTCCACAGATAGTTGTGTGTCCCTCAGAACCTTCATCTTCTCAAAAAAATGCTGTATAGCAACACACTGGTAAAGTATACAGGAACTGGCCTTCACAGAATTTTTCTTTTTCTTTTTCTTTTCTTTTTTTTCATAAAAACGTGCCTGCAAACAGGGAGAAAATGGATGTATTAAACTCTGGGTGTATGAATTCAGTATGACTGATCTAAGCAATTGTCATGGGTTAAGCAGAGCAGAGTTAATTTTTTTTTCCTTTTCCCTTCTATTCATAAATAGCTAGCACGAAGCTATGTTTTGGATTCCTGCTTAGGAGAGAATTGATAAGAGAAGAACGTTTATAGTTATTGCTAGGATGTTGCTATTTGTCCTCAAGGACATACATTCAGCCTTTTGGGGGGGAAGAGACAGTCTGGCTTCTAGCCTGGGATTTGCTTTTAGGTAAAGATTGAGAAGCAGACTGACCAATTATTCCATCCCATGCACGTCATACCCAGTATATAGGAGAAGACTCTCCCAGGAGTGCTGCCTTTCACTTCCGGATTCATCTCGCTTTGGGGAGCCTGCGTTCGCTCTCCCAAGGCCTTTCCTCCCCCCTCCCCCCACGGCCGCCGTTAGCTCTCGGCCCGGGACACTCGTTTATCTCCGTTCCGTGAGTTTTGGCATCCTCCCTCTCCAGGAGGATCGTTAGCTGTTTTTTTTCCCTGCTTCGGTCAGCTCTCGGGCTGGGACGCTTGGGCTGTTATCTCCGTTCCGTGACTGCCTCCGGGAGCGGTGCACCCCCTTTCCCCCTTCCCCCCCCTTTCTGGGGGAATCGTCTGTGCGGTTTCTGGGGATTATTAGCTGGCAATAGGCCGAGCCTTTTCAGGGGGGCAGTATCATTGTCAACAGGCCGAGCCTTCTCGGGGGGGGGGGGGGGGGGCGG
>WKFP01013720.1:489518-528797 GCA_011057875.1 Pterocles orientalis
GGTAGTATCACTGTGTATCACATTGCATCTTTGTATATAGTATTATTTCTAATATTATTGTAGTTTAGTAATTAAATTGTCCTTATCTCAACCCACGGGTCCTCTTTGCCATTTACCGCTTTAATTCTCTCCCCTATCATTGGGTGGGGGCAGGGACTGTGTGAGCGGGTGTGTGTGGTTTGGCCCCCAGCCAAGGGCCAACCAGCCACAGCAATCTCAAAAAAAGTAAGAGGGATAAAGGATTTCAAACAAGTTCCTACCCTATCTTCACGACTCTCAGGACAGAGAAAATGTCCAAATTGTCATCTAATACTCTTTCAAAATACATAGTTCAGTATTCTCCATCATATGTAATTGTCACTTTTCTCTCTCTTGAAGAGAAGGAAAAGAAGACTGAGGTAACACCCTTTAGGAAGCATGTCTCTTTTATCCAGTTCTGCCCAGAGATCTGACCAACCTCCAGGAACACTTCTTAAGATCCTGGCATCCTGATTATTCAATGTCTGCTGCAGCTGTTATCTGGCCTATATGTACAGGTGTCCTTCCCATGGAAAGAAATGTGTGCAGGGGATAAGGATGAGTTCACATGCAGGTCTCACCACTGCACAAAACTGGGGTCCAGTGGTTCTGAAGCTCTCCTCTGGTTAGACGCAGCTATTTTTAGAGGACTGTGATGAAGAGAAGAGATTTGACCATGTCTGAGGAGGTTTGACAAGCTGTAATTGCTTTCTAATCTCTTAACAATACGAGCTTGAAGTGATGCATATGTTTAAGTGATTTGAGCTACAGTTGAAAATCGAGCAAATGGCTTGGAAGGATATCTCCATAGATGAGGATATTAGCTACTTAAGGCTAGAATAGTCAGACAGCAATGCCTCAAGATCTAGTGCACATCTGTCTCTTCTGTTTCTTACTGTTTCCCACCTAAATTTTAGAACACATTTTCAGGTTTTTTTTTCCCCTAAATAGCTTCTCCTGTAAGTGAGACCAGAAATCTCTACCATGACATGCATATGCTACAGTTATAGATATCTTTTGTTTCCCTTTCTCTTGGTTACCAGCATGGGCTTTTATTTTCAGTAATGCTGTTTTCTCTTTCAGATGACGATAATATAAATGGATATATGCCCTGAAAGGATAAATAAGGGTACTGACACATAGCAGCTGATTGACAGGAACTGTTTAAGTGCTGTCATATGGCTGGCATGTCACTTAGTGATCAAATTCTTCTCCTGCCAGTAAAAATTACATTGATGCCTCATGCAGATTTTAGCCTCTCCATAGCGCCATAGCTCCATTCACAGAACTTGCTATGCATCTCATCAGTTTAAAAAGATTGGATAAGGAAATTTCCTGTGCTTGCTTAACTTCTGCTCCATATTTGTACGAGCTTTACCTGCAAAACACACACCTCTACTGGCCCACAGGCACACTCAGTAGTTTATATGGAAACATGTAGAGTGGGGTCAGCTGGACACATCACAGTAACATGTGGGCCTTTCCAAATTTTCTATTGATACAAGATACCCAGCAGGTACCCTTTCAGAGACACTTTTCATCACTTGAGAGCACGACTAAATACAAAATCCTGATATTGGTCTGCTGAAGGGAGTTAAATAATCTTGTTTACAATGTCGTAGCTCAACCTGCTCAAGGAGGAAGCAACTGCAATTTCATCTCTCTGTTAAGACAGCTTTCAAGAGCTCAGGTAAATAATACAAATTGCAATTATGAAATTTTTTTAATTGAAGGCTTCTCTCTTGGACTAAAATACTGCCTTTCTTTTCAAGTATACTTAATAGTCCGAGATATTTTGCCTAATACACTTCACACTCTAATGGTTACTATAAAGAAAGCTGAATTTAAACAGGCTTCCTGATCACAACAAGTATTTAAATGCTAAGTACATACACCGTCAGTCCAGGTCACCTGGTCATAACTTCCTTCACTTAATGTTGCCACATTCTGCACTACAAGATGCTCTGCAAGTTGAACAAGTTGGGGTCACCCAGACAAGTTGTTCAAAGCTGCAGGTCAGTGAAGAGGAAAAGTGTCACCAGCAAGCATCAAGGCAAGGAGCATTCCTGCCCCAAGGAGAGCATGCACACCAACATGGACTTGGTATGCCAGAACCGGGGAGTTGTAGCCTCCCTTCCTCTCTGTGCTCACATTACTTGGGAGAAGCACATCAGGGCTTACATCACCATGGGAGGGAGGGAAAGAAAGCAACTAGATGAAACAGATGATAGGCATTTGCGGATGGCATGAAGCAGTGGAGCATGGGTAGAGTTTGAAGACAGACAGACAATTTCAGAGGCAGCTCCTATTCCTAAACTGTTGGCACTGTGGCTGTGAGAGAGTTTGAAAGCCAGGGCCAAGCAAGGCAAAAAGGCAATCACATGGAAGGCACTGTCTGAAGACACAGAGAGAAGGGGGGGAAGGTAGTGATGTAGTGGCTCTACTTTGCATATTGGAAGAAGAAGACAGCATTGCCCAGCACGTGCAATATCTGGAGAGCTGGGATTTGATGATACCAGAGGAAGAAGCAGTGCAGAGGTGAAAGAAGAGAATTCGTAAAGAATTCGAGCATTGGGCAAAGCAAGGCATCAGCGTGCACACAGCACAGAGAAGAGATACATCAGGCAGAGGGCAGATTGCAGAACTAACATGTTATTCCTATCTATTTCTGCTCACCGTGGAAATACAATATGGTCCATCAGTTAACTCTTAATCTTGTCTGCTTATTAACTTTCCATCTAATTACATGATACAAAAACTGGAATTAACAGAAAATTTATGCATTACAGATTTGTTTATTCAAAGTTCCCTACAGCAAGCTGCAGAGGAATTATTCAAAAAATTTGAAGTGAAACCGATTAAGAAATCTTTGGGAAATAAAGTCATGACTTAAGGGAACAAAATCCACTTCAGGGAAGCTCTGAAGAGCTCGCAGTCATCAGATTTGCTAAAATTTGAGTCAAATTCAATAAAGCTTTTGTGAAATGAACACACCTGTTTGGGAGCAGTGGAATGCTCACACAAAACTTTGAAAAACATTCAGCTTAGGAGTTTTGCCAAATGGCCTATATTTTCTCTTTCTCCCATTTTGACACTGATATAAAGAGCAACATCTTTGCTTCTCAGAAGTTCATCTGTCTCTTCTGCTGCTGATTACCCAGATGAAGTCATATTTTTCTGTGATGACAACCATTTTACTAGAACTACATTTGATGTTGTAAACAACAGGGAATTAGTCACAGAAGCTGATGAACTCTTAAAAAGCAAGGTGTTTTCATTCATTTGCTCCTCTGTGGTGGAGCCATGACAGTAAAATATCCAAGATGATAGGAATATAGAACTGTCCTGACATGAAGAAAAAAAATTTTTTGTGCTTTCCTGGAGGCATCAATTTTCCATCTAGTAAGTCATATATGATTCAAAAATGGACTAGTATATTTTGAAAATAATACATTAAAAAAATAAGGAAATACATTCCTAAGAAAGATCAACTCATGAAAACCTGCTTTTGATCCAGTGTTTCAATATATTAAATACATGAGAAATAAATGACAGAAGAAAAGAAATAGTAAAATACTATTTTTCAAATAAAAATATGCTTAATTTGCACAAAGAACAGAAAACTTCTAAACTGTTCTTTCAAAACATGTGTGTTAAGAACATTTGCCCTCAAAAGGTAGAGAGGAGATTAAAAAACCTGAACACTGGCCCCTTAGGAAGGCGACCTTTGGTGGCAATCCAGTAGTATCTTGACATCCCTCCCTGTACCAGCCATTTGAGGATGTTTTCCCTCCTTGTCATGCAGGCTACCAGCCAGTTTTCTGTCCCTTTCCATATTAGCTCAGTCTTCCCCCACTTCAGAAACAAAGTGCAACGAAGTCCAGCACCTACCAAACCAGCCAGTCTGCAATGCAACCCGCTACTGCCTACCGGAGATCCATAGGTTTCTCCCGTTTCCCCGACAAACCAGCAGAGTAGTCTTCTAAGGAAGGGATTTCCTCTACTTCAACCACGAGTACAGGACTTCCCTCAACTTCTCCTTCACCTCTCCAAGCTGACTACTGCAGACTTTCTCAGCACAACCAGTCATCACTGGGCTTCTCACTGCTGGGGTGCTTTTTAACCCTTTCTCAATGGGCGGTGTCAGAGAGTCTGCTCCATCAAAATGTCACTCCCAATTACCTTTCTTCTGATCTTGTTTAACTTAAAGGCAATTTTACTTCTGAAATGCATTACCTACATGAATAAAGGTTGCATGATCAGGCCAAAGCTTGATACATCAAAAAGCAAAAAGATTTGCACTGTGTCAGGGTTACAGTCCTTCTCAGAAACAATAATCACCTTACAGAGAAATACATGTTCTCCCTCCCTACTTGAGGCAGTGAATAAGCTCTACTGAAGCCAAATCAGTAAATATGTTCTGAAATTTTGATAAGTACCTTCACAGCAAGTTTTACAAATGGATTTAATTTTCTGAAGCACTACAGACTGTTATATTCATTGCTGTCGAGCAAAAAGAGTTAAGTGTGGCAGTACTACAGTGCCCCCATTATATATTGACAACGATGTTTTGACTTCAGTGCTCTCTTCATACTGTGAACAAATACTGAGTTGTTTGCCTGTCTGCTCTGTGCTGAAAGTGCATCTGAGCTTTGCAAATACAAAGGGTCTAAACCCACTCCAAGAGAAATCTCCATTGACTTCCACAGGCATAAGAGAAGTCTCTATTAAAAGATCTTACAAGAAGACATTAGAAAAACCTCGTTCTGAAACCTCTTCTACATTCTTGAAAGCTATCCAGTTATTCCACAATCCCAATCTGTTTAACAACAGAAGTAAGAGCTATCTCATCTTACAAAGCAGCTCCTCTCTTCAATTTTTTAAGTGCAGAGTTAAGTACCAAATATCATCTCTGATGATAAATGGCAAACTGAATCTGGATTTTGACCAGCAGGATGCACTCATTTTACAGCCACAGGCCTCTTTTGAAGACATTTGCTCATCTGAACAGTCAGACGTTGTCCATTAGAAGCTAAACTTAGACTAGGAAATTCATGTATGACATGAAATACAGAGATCATTTCACCACTGCAGATGGGTGGGACCATTAGCACACTGATCAAATTATCCAATATTTGTATTCTTTATTAAATAGTTTCTAACTCAGTCTGATACAGAAGAGATCTCTTCCCTTAATGAATATTCTGCAAAGCAGTCTCCTCCTGCCACATGCCCTGCTGACCCAAGTGAAGTCAGGGATTTCCACACTCCCGGTTCAGTGCAGCTATTAGGCAATACATGACATCCGGCTTTCTTGGCAAGCAGTCGTGTCTGTGATGGGGAGATTCTTGCCCATCTAGGGGGAACTGCAGTGCTGGGCTGCTTCATCCCTTTGTGAGAAGCCTGAGAGGCCTCAAATTTGCCACTCTATCCAACACAAAGAACTGTGCTTACGACACCCTTTTAAAGTGTTGTACAGGAAAGAACAAAACCTATTCCTCTTGTAAATGTGGAAATAAACAGCTTTTACAAACTATCTTCAGGATGACTGGTAAAAGCTGGAAATCAGCTTCAGTAACCCCTTCCCTCATGTTGTAACTGGCTTTATTTTACTACTGCTCCCACTTCCTAAAGTAGAAAAATCTCACTCTGAATTTTAGTTATCCTGCTATCACCACTAGCAACAAGAGCATATTTGGTCTGGTTATTCATTTCTGAAGAGCTGCTGTGGAGTCGCCATGGGAGGGAATTGTAAGCACACGGCTACCGGTTTGCCTAACCGTGTTATAACAAAAATCAATTGTTCCTCTTACAGAAGAGGTCTCAGGGGACAAAGTAATGCAAGATCTGAATGGCATCCTAGTTAGTTTATCTGTCTCCGTATCTTTGACAGCTTACAGGGAAACTGAAAATTCCATTTAAAGGAAGAAGGGACCCACTCAGATCATCCACAAACAGTTATGATTTTCCCTATCAGCCCCACATAAATGAGGGCACCTTTGCTAGCTTCTTTTACCTTTCCAGGCAGTATGGCGTGCAACTCAAAAAAACGAAATTGCATGTGCCAATAGACTGTGAACACAAGGAGATTTTATAATCAATTTTTCCACCTGTTTTTGTTAAATTGTAGTCCCCTTCAGTTGTTCTTCAATTTCTGAACATTTGGGAGTTTGCAGGAAAGCAGGAGTGATAAGACAACTTGTGGAAGATGCTGTGAAGGGCTGGAGTCAGCAAGGGAGAGCACAGATGAGCTACTTGATTAAGGAGAGAGGGTGAATCTGAGGATCCTTGTAGCTGAACTAAATCACATCAGTGACATGTACTCATACTTGCTGCCAGCTCCACTGAGAAGATACAGACGTAAAAGATAAGCCCAAATTACCTTTTATCAGGTTATGTTGCAAAGTTGAGAGAGGGTATTAGGATGACTGGAGGCTTCTGAGAGCACTGCGATCCAGTGCTACAGTAGAACATTGCAAATACAGCAAGCAGAATATTTCTCTCCTCTGAATCTAATGAATTCACTAATGACATTGCTGTAATTTTCTTTCAAGCTATTGGTAGAATAAGTGGATACCTGGGGAGCCAGCACTGCCCATGGAACTGAGAACTTCTGCTGTTTATTGGTATGCGTGGGAAAGCTGCTTTCCTGGATGCATTTATTTGCTGGCTTTAAATACTTAAATTTACTTGGGGACTGTAAATACTTTTACACATGGTAAATTGTCATTAGCGCATCTTCCTGATGCATCTCAGATTAAAGTTAATGCCTTTCAGGTGGGTGCTATTAAATTAGCCTACTGCAACATTACAGGTATCCTCTAATCAAAAATATATGGTCTTCTCTGCTTAGAGCAACTTTTGCTGCTTCTGGGTAGAAAGATAGTCCCATGAGTAGTCCAATTGTTTTCAGAAGTGTGGATTAGTGTGGACCAGAAACAAGCAGGAAATGGCTTGTCCCCCTTAATTATTACTACAATTTGTATTTGATTAGGACTTGTACTAGCTGGTGAAACACTGAGTGCTCAATTAGAAGAATCTGGTATCTCTACAGACATATAGAGGGGGCACACATATATTAACGTGTTACAGATTGGTCTTGCAGAGTAAAGAACTAGTCTACCATTAATAACACAAGAAAAATGTGGATAAATTAGGACAGAGTCTGGCTCTGGGACTTTCTAATCCTAACTACAAAACAAAATCTTTGTACTTTGCACTTCTTGTTTACAGGCATAAAATATAAATTATCAACTTTGACGCTACAGCAGAACAAGTGGTGTCAATTTTCTAGACCTTTTCAGGGTTTAAGATCTTCTTTAGGAATGCCAACAATTATGTTCCTAAAACAAGAAAATTCCCTCAAATGCCCAAATGACCAGCTGCTTCGGAACACCCCAATGCTTCAGGACTGCTTAAACAGGATCTCAGAGCCACAGATATTGCACCTACAGTTTACTACAAAGAACAACGAGTTGGCTAGAAAAATACCAGCTGACCATAGGTTATTTTTTTTAGTGAGGTTGTGATATCTCTTTATATTAGAAGAGACTGAAATGTGGTTGAAGTGCACTTTATTCACAACCCACTATGCATGTGATGGGGGTCCGTGAGTTTGCGCAGAATAAAGGAGTCTCTGTATTTCCATTTCTGTTTGTGGGTAACTATAGGCTTTTTCTTCTATATTTTAGACTTATTCACCAAGTACTGGAAAGAACAATTACATTTTGTATGAGATGTTCCTTCGTCTGTAGTAAGCAGACAAATATTCTGATTTATTTTCATTAGAATTGTCTAACCTAGGCAAGTCAGATAAGAGTATTTTAGTATTGCATGTTCTTGGGACAAAAGAAACAAGCATCTGGAGAACTGGTTAGTTGCCAGATGTGGATTTTACTCAAGATGATCACACTTTATCTCAAGAGATTGAGATCATTACAGAAATGGCATTCAGAAACCAGATCAGTTCTCTAAAGAAAAAGGAGTTACGAGCAGCGAAAATTGAAACGGATGATCCATACAAGCAATATAACTGGTCTTCCATCCCTTGAAACAGACCAGACACATCCCTCCAGAACACCATTAGTCAAACCATATCATAAGTGCTCTTTGGTCAAACCACTTCTTCCTGAAGAGGACAAGAAAAAAAAGAAATTTCATAATCCTCTGAGTTGACACCAGGTTTCTCACAGATACTGTGCACAAGTGAATCTCTGACCGTATCGCAAAAATTTTCTTTTTGTATGGATATATATATATATACACTCATGCACACATGTCCCTACAACTCTGGACAGTCCAAGTATGTTCATGTGCATGCATAAAGCAGATGATTGAACTTTTACCTGTCAAGTGCTTGAAGAATATCAACCCATGTTCAATACAAAGTGCTCATTTGCTAGACAATACTCCTGTCTATTATTTTTACTCAGAGAAAAGTAGTTATTTCACTGAAAGTGGGTTTTTTAAATATATTCTGTTATGATCTAGTCCATTACTAAGCTTTACTTGATGTGGCACATCAAACTTTGCTGTATTACGTCTTTAGTAACCCATACCATTAAGCTATTTCTGTTGTTGTTTTATTAGTGTGATAATCAATAAAGTATTTTGGAGACATTTGGGCAAAGGTAATGGTAGGGTTTGGCTCCGAATATTTTAACAAACAAATAATGCAACAGTCTTACTTTGCTGATTTGAGCTAATGAAAACTGGGAGACCTTCTGGGAATCACTATATTTTGCAAATTGCTAACTGAACAAGGAAAAGAAGCCATGTTAATGCTTCATAAAATTCACCATGGTCATTTATTTTTGATGAACATATACTTCAAATTATGTGCAAACATATAACAATAAATTAGTGGAATCCATAAAAATTTTGAAGGCAAATTAGGAGTCTTATATACATATGTTCTTGCTGCAATTTCTCACCAAGAAAATTACACCAAAGGAAAAAAAAAAAAGGCAACGAGACTACTATTGTTATCAACACAGTAAGACACAGCAAAACATAAAGTGGTCAACCTCCAAGTCACCACAACATGAAGCAAACAGAGCCAGACCCTTCTTGCAAGCGCACAGTAAAAGGGAGGAAACAGTCACAAATTGCAGCAAGGAAAAATGCAGGTGGTGGTAAAAAAAATAATTACACAATGAATAATCAAGCACTGGAACACATTTCCCAGGAAGGCTGCAGAATTTCCATCACTGGCATTTGCAAGACCTACATGGAAATGGCCCTGGTTGAATTTGTTGTTTTCCCTGGTTTACCTAGGAAATTGAGGTAGATTGCCTACACAGAGCTTATATAAACTAAATTATTTTGTGAGTCTATGAAAAAAAATAAAATCTTACATGTCAATAAGGGATTTTTCACCTTGGAAAATGAGACTGGGCACAATGGCATCACTGGTGGATTATTTTAGGTGAATTAGAAAACTGAATGGTTGATGTGACCACAAAAACATTTTTATACAGAGAAAAATAGTACTATTACAAAGAGACACCGCTGGACTTAACCAATGACCTCTGTATGGGAGCAAATAAAGGATTAATCAGCTAAACATCAGTAAGGTCCGGTTCTCTGTGTTAGACAGGAATGTAGAAGAGCTTACACATGTGGTGCCGTAGTAACATAAAGACAAAAGTTTATACAAATTCCAGTCTTAACTGGCTATGCAAATCTGTTCCTGAAGATGCTCTATACTGCATCAGCTACTGACAACCATCAAGTGTGTCGAGTACAATATATGTATTTCAGCCATGTCTTTCTTTCTGTCATCAAAATCTAGACAAAAGGGAGATCACCTATGGACTGGTGCCACACCTAATGTTTCCCCTGCATGAAGAGCATTCTTGTGTAGCCCTGTGAACTGGCAGTGGGTTAGCTGCTACTGCAGTGTAAAAGGTCTAATCACTAGAGTCTTGCAGTTATTTTTTTCAAGGATGAGGGTAAACTGCTTGAATGGAAAAGAATTATGGACATCTTAATAAATATTTCTCAGTCTATGGGCAATTAGTGGTTTATAAGACATAAGGAAGTGATCTTCAAAAAAAATTCAAAACAAAGGAAAATTGCTCTACACCATTGCCAAATGTGAGCAGGTAAAGAAAGCAATTAATATTGGAGGTAGTGAACGAACGTTTAAAATAACTCTTTTCAACTCAAATAAAAACAAAACATCTTTCAGTAATGTTGCACAAGGTCATCCCATTCTTCCACTCCCTAGACAACACGGGTAGCCCTGGGATAAAAACACAGAGAAGCTCTGATTAAGGTAGTCCTCCTAAGGCATGCAATAGGATTTCACATTTCTGAAGTGGGATCAGCGGATCACACTTACTCCACAGCAGAGATTTTGCAAACTGAGGCAGCTGAGCTTCTTCCAAACAGCATCCCAGCACTGTCCAGACTGCTAACCTTTTCCTCCTCTGCATTCTCGATGACAGAGAAAAGACAAGCGGCTGATGGTATATTTGGATATCTCTTTGACTGAAAGCATAGACTTTTCCCCTTTCTTGCTCCCCATTCAGATGGTTGGTAACAGGGAAACAGCTGTCTCATTTCTTGAAGGTCCCTCAGAAACCAGTCCAACACGAAACAAAAGTGAATGGTCCCATTATTCTAAAGGGGCATCATTTTAAAAATACCGGGGACGCTTTTCTTAGTCAGTAATTGCAAATTCAATTTTACTACTCTAAATGGCAACAGGCTTCGAGGAGCAAGCATACTGCAAGCTGGAATTTGCCAAGTGCAAAACAATCACAAGTGCTCTTTATTTCTCTGGTCACTCAATAATATTAGACTTTGTTAAAGAGGAGAGATTGCATTGCAGCAATTGAGCCCTAGAGACAGCACCCACTTACAAATAAACAGAAAAACTAACAATGCAATGTTCCATGTCAGAGTATAGACTGCCACCAAAACCAGAAAACCCAATATTCTCATTTACTATGGCCTTTATAGTGTGCTGTTTACAGGATATTGAACACACAGACAGAATGAGTAAAATCAGTAATCAAAGGAAGGATTGTAAAATTAGATTTTGCAGTAATGCCCCTATCTTACAGCTAAAATAATAGTATTAACTTTATTTCATTTTTACACAGGATCAAACTTTTCACCTTAACATCTCAAGGTGCTTTATAAGAAACTCCACCCCACAGCAGCTGAAACGTTGCTATGAATCCTTTCTCCTATCAAGCACACCAGCACTCTCTGGTATAACTGAAAGAAAAACAAACATGTAGAGAAAACTCATAATCCTGGGCTACACATGAGAGATAATGCCACCTTCACTGCTTGCTAACAAGCCATGCTTGCCCCACCAGAGACATATAATACAGTCACTGATCTCATGTTTCTAAACATGCATGTTAATTAATATGTAAAGCCTCCAGTTTCTTGGAAGCTAGTTCCCCTTTTCGCCTTCTTTAAATCCAAACATGTAGCTGTATTTCATTCCTTTTTATTTAAATGACAGACCTGCCATTAATTTATAAAACAATTACAGGTCCACTGATTTTTGTGAAAGCAAAAACATATCACACACCTGAAATGGAAAAAAAAAATCAAGACTAAAGATGATTAACTATTCATATTTGTCTCTGCCTTTTGAATAGACATCCTCTCTCCCACGAGATCAGGGATCAACCACTACTTAGTTATTTAGTCCTCAGCTTTGGCATTAAAACCTTCCCCATCAAGCACTGTCTTAATAATGTTCTTTCTATTCTTAGGAATAAAAATAACAATGAAATGAACGATTAGACATGTTATATATGGCATTCAGTGATGGGAAAGAATGAGATGGTAAAAAAGATGCATTTTATTTGTACTACTTCTTTATTCTTACTTTTTTGTTCCAAGAATAAGACGCTTTCTCTTTTACATTCTGATTGTGTTTTGGGACAATCATTATTCAGAGAATGAAGCATTTTAATGACTTAAAAATTAATTTGGTGGTCTCAGCCTAGCTCCTAGTGAACATGTGTCCACAACAAAAAAAAAAAAAAAAAAAAAGCCACACTAATTGGCAGTCTCATTGGCATTCACAGCACAGAAGCCAGGATTTTAAAGCCAGAAGTGACCATTGTGATCATCTAGTCTGACAGGTCATCGGATTTCCCTGAATTAATTATTACTTCAAATCTCAATAGCTGTGATAGACCTGGAGCATGTTTTTTAGAAAAACATCCAATGTCAATTTTAAAGTTTCCAGTAGTGGGAAATCCACTACAATTGTTGTTTCGTTATTCTAGAGGTTGAATAACCTCACTGTTAAATAACAGTGAATCTTATTTTTACTCTGAATTTTTGTACCATAAGCTTAAAACTTTTTTAACATCTTACATCTTTGTTTGCTAGAGTGAAGTGTCCTCCTAGCAAATTACTAGTGGTGATATGAATGTTGAGACTGGAGGATGCTTTATTTTTAATACTAAAATGTAGTTGTTCAGTCATCTGTCCAGGAAACCGGAAATCTGGATTCAGTGCATTTCTAAATCGGAAGAACATGCAACCCACAATTCCAGTTTCCCAAGAAAACATCCCAGTTGTTAGACTAACCACTGCTGGAAACCGAGACTGGATTCAGGAATACCACTTACCCTTCTTTACAAAGCTGGGTCATTACGTTGGCCAAGAACACAGTGTTTCTGAGGGCAAAGAGAGGACACCAAGAAGAATGGCACTTAGCCTGATGTGTGAGGCCCTTAGTTCAGAGAGATTATATTATACTGCTATATATAGCATATTACTATATAACATTAAACATATTAGATGGATAACAAAATAAGTCAGGGCTTATCTTTCTTCCCTCCTTTTCACTGCAGAGGGCCATGGTATTTTTTGCTTTTAATTCAGCTGTCTTACTCCTTCGTCCTCTCATCCCTAGACAGACACTTGCCACTGTGAGGACAAAATGCAGCATGCTACATTGTCCATGCCATACCTATTTTCTCAGTATTACTTTCTGGATTTTACCTTAGATCTGGCAGTCCAACATATTCCATTGACAAATAATTTTTTTGTTAAATTGTTAATGTTAGATAGCTGGTTGTTCAATGTTAGAATATTATCAGTTAACTACTGGCACTACAGCATGGAAAAGCAAATCCATGTTTTCAAGGAGTATAATTAGAGGCAGCCAGGCATTGCATGTGCAACCAATAAAGCAACCATATTTTCCAACAGATTGAGTTAATAGGGATTCACCCTAATTAAAAGCTCAAAGTTTTAATGAAAATATAAAGCCTTTCTTGGGAAAGATCTCTGCTTTGACTCACATTCAAGTCACAGTGACAGCATGGATCTTAAGAGACCACCAGCAGAAGTGAAGCTGTTGAACACTCCGGGAGCCCCCAAGGTATGATGCTTATTATAGGAAGGCATACTAGTGGGTCAAGGTCTCTCAACGGTGCATTTGTGCTCTAATTAAAGTACTGCCCTTTCTTTCGCTCTTTTTGGGTTATTAGAGTTTTACATGTACCTGCAACATGTTGGGGTAAAAACCCTGATGTCTTTAGCACTGTTTAGAGACAGTTTAGTCTAAGTAGTTGCTCAACTGAAATTTGTGAGTTTGATTTTTTTATTAGTTCATAAACTCCTCTTCCCTGCAAGTTCAAAGAGAAGAAAAAGACCATTGAATGTCTGTTTACAAACACACATTCTTCCTAAGTGTTAAGAAACTCTTTGTAATAGCCTCCAGTAAAGTTTTAACCTTTTGGTTGCTGTTGTGATTGCCAACAACTAAAATATATAGCTCTGGCAAATAGCTCCCTCTCCAGAAAGAAAGCCTCTGCCTCTGATGCTCCCCAACACTACACTTAGTTATGTTATCCTTCATTTCGATGGTTATTCTACTGCAGCATCTAACAATGAGAAGATGTTGCAGAGTAACAGTGAGTGGCTCGGACAGCTGCTTGACCAAGGCATTATTGAATTACGCATAGTGAAGAAGCAGCTGGACGGTGAAAACTGATGCTTTCATTGGGTGATGAAATTCTGCTCTGTAGCCTTTTAATACAGATTAAAAGAAGAGATAAGGATCATAACAGATTAAATGCACTGAGGCATTTCTACCTTGATATTTTTATTCAGAATAACATTATCACTCTTATTATCTTCATGACACTTTATGACCACTTAATTGAGCCAGCTACAGATCTACCAGTTGTCCCAATTAGGTGAAATCTTCAGTACAACAGATAATCAAGTGGAGCTATTCAAAGCTCCTGCAAAGCCATTACAAACTCAATACAAGCCATACAGGGGCATCCATAAACACCACCATTTTAGAGCCGAGTCCTTGTTTCCCTCTGTCAAGAGAGCTGTAAAACAGAATTTCATAAGGAAAATTACTCTCCAGCAGCACCTTTGCAATGCAGAGCAGGGAGCTGGTTAGCTGCACTGGCCAAGTAGCTAGGGGTGAGGAGCCAGCAGCACTGTGTTACTGAGCACAGTGGTGAGCACGGCAGGGGCCTGCCACTCCCTGTCCCCCTGGCTGCCTCAGGCTCCTGGGACAGCACCCCTGTGCCACCGCCAAGCCTGCCACCAGCCCACACCTGGCGCATGGGCTGCCCACAAGGGAGTACCCCAGGGCCCCACCGACATGGGGTGACACGCAGATATTTAGGGTCCAAAAGCAATTTCAGAAGGCCTTTGGGATGCTCTGTTTTAATTACAAAATTAAGCCTGAATGGCCAATGAAGCCAAGGGATAATCCTGGATCAAAGCCAGGAAAAGACAAACTGGAGCAGCCCCAATACAGGCAATCAACACAATCGACGCTGTAATTATTTTAGAATAACATGGCTCAGCAAATAGGGGTGGATTTGAGTTCAGGGACTCGTATGCTCAATCTGTAGTTAGTAGCTATGCAAAAGACTTTTTCTGTGGCACAGCCCATGCTGCCCCACTGCTGGCTCCCTTGTCCCTCGCCAGCCAAAACAGCATTTCCATGTGCTAATGTGCTTTGCTGTCAGAGAAAGCCTCAAACACCCTGATCTCAGCTGGAAGAAGAAAGGTAATCCACTTTGAAGTAATCAGAGAAGCTCCTCTCAGAAATTATGGGAAGGAAGAAAGGAAGGGAGGAAGGAAAGGACATCACAATTTATGATCAAATGGGAGAAGGTAACAGAGAGAAATAAACTCAGGAGAGATCAGCCAAGCCTTCCTACCGAAATGCTTCTCAATATTTGATTTTGGTACCAGTGACTTTATTTTTAAACATTTGAAGGGAAACTATGTAAACACTTTAGATTAATACAAGTTAGGATGAGCTGTTCCACAGGTTAAAGGTGTTTCTTTTGCCTTTGCCTTACTTACTCTTGATTCAAGAAAGGCAGAAAAATTTTCTGTGTTCATTTGGTATCTTTATTGTTACATATTTATATACGTATGTATATACACACACACATACACACAAAGGATCATAAGTTCCAAAGCTTTTAAATACACACTGCACAGCCTTCTGGAAACCCCAGCTGATTATCCAGGGAAACACACACAGCAGGGTTTCTTTTAATGAACTTAGGACAAACGTTCAGATGTGACCTCTGAATTTCATCCAGACAACATCTTGCAAATACACTCCAAGGGACAGCTAATTGATCAAATGAAGCAACAAAGTCTAATTCACTAATTTCCAAAGGACAGGGGAACATACCAAATTCTGAATACAACTGCCGAAATCTTGCTTTGACAGACATATGTCAATCTAGCCCAAATGCATTGTAACTAGCAGAAAAACTGTGATTCTACTTTAAGCTCAATTTGTGCTTCCTCACTGTCTTTGTCCCCATGTAGTCATTTCCACCTGTGCAAAGTGAGTGGAAAACACTGCCAAGTGAGAATGAGAACAATTTGTCATTCCCTTCTACAGCAACTGCAAAGCAGGGAGACAGGCACTGAATTTATCAGGTTCAAAAAAGACTGCAAATTCAAACAGATACATTTATACTATTCATTTTCAAATTAAATTAAACACAAAAGTGCAGCCTAATACAACACCAGCATTCTGAATACACCCTCGACCAGGAAATACATAATTGTGGTACCCTTAGTAGCCATGGCATGGTTACATTTTAGACGTGAATAAATGCTCTGAACTCCACAGAAGTTTAATAAATTCATGCTTACATAAAATTGGCTTAAATAGCAAGAAAATGTCATTGTTTGAATTTGCAGATTTATGCACATATACATATAGTATATGTATATATTCTTCACTAAACACAAAATATTAACTAAAAAGGAATGGTGTTACAGCAATATTAAAAAAATAGAGCAGCAATATCAGAAAGCACTGACTTGTACATAATTTCTTACATATTATTCCATATTAATACAACTGTTGCAGCAAGCTTTCTTTTCATACAGTTTCCGTGACCACCAGGCTGACCTAAAGCTGAATTATATCCTTGAGTACAGTGATACAGAGCCAGGGCTTTTAAATGATAATATAAATCATAAAAAACATCAGACCTTTGAAATCGCATGCATTTTTTCATGAGAACAAAAATCACATTTACATGAACAGGTAACAATATTTCAAGTAGGGATGTTTCAAATCAAGTATGTGAAACCTTTCTTTAAATACATAAAAAAATAACAGGATTTTGCAAGCTGCTAAACACATTCATATCAGATCTACAGACTTTCACAAATGTTCATCTACATCAGGTACAGGGTAACTGGAAAAGAAGCATTACAATAATAGCACAATACAACTATTTAGTTGAGGTATTATGTGTGCTTAGATTTGTTTGTAGTTTTAATTGAATTTTCACTTTCTTTGGAGCACTTTCTACACATCAGGGAATGTAAAAGGCCCTGGTGTTTTTTTTTCTAAACAGACATTATTATGTCAGAGCCAAAAAGACTGGCAATAATATAACGGGATTTAAATCTGCCTTCCAGCTTTCTGTAAAAAAAAAAAAAAGAAAAAACAATAGCTTCCCACAAAACACCTCTTATAGATGACAGCCAATTATTTCTACTTAATTTAAACGGCCAGCTCTCAGGAGAAGCATGAAGTAGGATTTCATGTAAAAGCCAGCTCAAGAGTTTTAATTAATAAAATAAAATAAAATAAAATAAAATAAAATAAAATAAAATAAAATAAAATAAAATAAAATAAAATAAAATAAAATGTTTACTACATTTGTACATTATTCTGTTAGGCAGATTTTTAAAAAGTTGTTTTCTTATTCTGTCAAGTATTGTCCATGAATAATAAGAAGTTTGAGGGTTAATAAGGAGTAAGTTTACTAAGGAAATAAGACTACTAAGCAGCTCTTAAACAACGAATATTTATCCTGGATTTTTTCACTTACACATCTTTAAAGAGCCTTCAAACTGAGCTAATCCTGACAAGAAAAAATCTTTCTTTCATATTTATGTTATAGAAATTACTAGACTCCAAAAAGCAGTTTTCAAAATGGAGTTTCTCTGCTATTAAGTACATAGCCCACTTACTGATCTGATCAACAGTGCCAGGAAAAGCGTCACTGACAAATAAAGCCAGCATCCTCTCTGTTTCCGTGCTGTTTGTCTCCCCTCAATTTTACCTTCAGGGGAAGAACTGCCTCTCTCCCCAAAACCACTAGCAGAGATAGGGCCTGCTAGACGGTCCCAGGGAAATAAAATTACAAAGCTGGCAGATCTGCCCTTCGAGAAGACAAGGAAGAAGGGGGGAATGTGGGAACCTGACATCCTAAAACTGCTGGAAGACCAAAGAGAGGTATATATATCCATCATTTATGTCTAAGAGGGTGGTAAGGCCTGTTGGGAGGAAGGGGGATGGAGAGCTGAGGAAGAAGAGGAACTTGGCTTCAGTCAACCTGAGATGACCTTCTCTGAAGCTGAACCTCTAAGTCCTGAGGCTGGCCGGCACCGAGCGGCTGTACTCCCAAGCAAAGGCTGACAGGATGAAACATACAGAACTCTCTCCAAGACAGCTATACGTTGCAATAAGTGAGAGAGGGAATTAATTATTTAGGAAGTTATTGGCAGTATGAACAATGGTAATGGAGCAGAATTGAAGGGAAGCCCCAAGGAGGCAGAGCGCAATGAATTTATTGGAAACTCCAGGCTCCATCAGATGCTATTCTTTAGTGGAAATGGAGAAGGACTCTTGAGCTGAGTTTTAATTAAGATTTTCACATCTTCTTCAAAGTTTACAAATTAGCATTTTAAAATTACAATTTCAATTATAACTGAACAATTACAGTTGTTTAACTACATTTAAAGCGTACACGGGAGGGAACAACCACATATTGACTGCTATTATTCTCTTAATATGAAATCCCAAAAGTTCATGCTCTTCCAGAAAATTATCGAAACTACAAAATTATTTCATACAAATACATAACACCTGGTAATCAACTGCATTCCTAACAGATGGCAAAAGTGTCTAAATTAGTTCCTTTCTAGGTTACCGTAAAGAAAAATCTAAAAGGCAACTGCTGAAGAAAACATTTCCTATATGATTATCGAGTATAAGACACCACAAAACCCTGCTGAACAAATCAAAGTGAAATTATTTTTCATACACAATATGGAAAATAAGCCTTTTCTTAACCTTGGGTTTTGTCGTTGTATAGTTTAACAATTTTCTTAGAAAAAAAATGAAGTACCAAATGAAACCAGATCTTAGCAAGCAGCAAAGGAAAGAAAGTTCATAAAGGGAAGGTGGCAAAATTCTTTCTTTATACACATGTAAGAGAATACATGAACACGTTTTGAAACTTCAGATTTAAAAAACAGCACGGTCTATCTGCCTGTTTGGATTCTTCCATACCCACCCACATTGCAGTACCTGTCAAAAAAAAGGTGTGTGTGTGTGTGTGTGTGTATGTATACAAATACACAAAAATATAGTGTGTGTCTGCATGTGTACACAATTTGATTTCACAAATATTCTCTGAAGTAGGGAAGCATAAACCAATTCTTACAGATCTCTGAGGTGTAGAGAAATGATGTGAGATATTGAAGGTCATAAAGTTGTATGTGGGGAAGTTAGGATATCAACCAAAATCCAGTTTTATCAAAGTCAGAAAGGAGAGAGCAGAGACACTGAACTCGTTTTAATTTGCAAGATCCATGCATTTCATATATTTATTCTATATAACTATCTGCCTTCTGCTTTTGAAATTCCAAGGTGCTTCTGCATTACACTTTTCATCTTCAAGTGTAAAGCTTAGAAACAGCATTTGTTGTAAATTAAAACCAAGAGTACACATTTTGCCAAATATATTGATATTTATAATTTCAATTACACTTTCAGCAGCTGAAGCATTAAGAAAAGCACCAACAATTATGATAAATTCAAAATGTCGAGAGTAATAATGATACTGTGTCTCATAGTTTATCTTTTCCTTTATTTTATGACTTAAGAATGTTTTCTCATTTAGTCCTCAACTACTTAAAGACCCATTTTTAATCACCAGTTTTGACACAATGCATTATAATGCAACCCTACCTTATTTTGGAGTGTTGTGTATACATACCACCAGGAAATCCTCAGGATTACATCCTTACTAGAGATGAAAACAATAATCATTCTTTTCTTCCTGAAACCTATAAAATGGAAAATTCTGGGGTATAGCAACCAGCTACACAGAGGAAATTATTCTTTTGGATTTGTGCCAATCACTAGTGTGTGTTATTTCACCACAGGTTACCATGTTCAAACTACTTTTCTTGGGTGAAATTTAATACCTGCAGAACAGAAGGACATATGGAGTCCTGTGAGTTTCACTGAAGAATCACCAGCCCAACACCATGGTAGTTCACACCAGCAGGACAAGTGCACAGCATAGTTCCAAGAGACCATAAGAGGGGCCTGTAGAAACAGCCTCACCTCAAGCTAGGTGATGATCTGAACCCCTTAAATACCTCCTTTGTTAGAACTAACAACAAAAGTTTTTTTCTGAAGATGGGGAGCACGAGTAGCTGTGGGAGCAGGTATACCTGTGCATGAGCAGTCGCGCATTACACTTTCACAGCTGCTCCACTTCTTGTATCTACTCAACTTGTCCATCCCTGGCATGTGGTTGAGACATAATACTTAAATCACTAGAAATTGCACCTGTTTTGCTATATTACTAGAAGGAGATTGGCTGTGAGATTTCAAACCCTTACGCTCGCTCCCTGTGCAAACAGCCTCTCACCTTAACCAGAGACAGGCCACTTTGCTTGAAGCATAATTTGATGTGCAAGGGAGCAGGTTCAGGTGGCTTGCTTATTTGCAAACATTCGTTTGTGCCCTGGGTGATTTTCAACACATGTTGCATGTTTCCTGTTTCACTGAGAACCAAAATACTGGTTAGCTTTTCCTCTGTGCAGCAGAGTATACCTGTCAGCTGCAACTCTTCAGCTGCAGATTGTGGTAAGGCATACATTTTCTCAACAAGCAGAGGCATTTGCTCTATTAAAGAGCATCCTTAGGAAATCTCATTCTTTTGATATGATATATGGTCTTCTGCTGGTGTTACAATTTTGTAGTGATGGCAAAGAGTAAATCAGCACTCAAGACACGCAAATACATATATTAGAGTCAAACAGAGTGAGAAGCTGACAAAGCTGCACAGATCCTTGTTCTGGAGTCCTACATCTGGCAAAGGGAACCATTGACTTCAACAGAGAATATTTCTCTAGCAAGGACAAAGAAGAATTTGTCTATAACTTCCTAATGTGTCTTCAGCTGCCTTCCTTTCTATACAGAAGTAACAACGAATAAATTGCTACACATATTTTGGACTATATTCCGCAAAATAACATTTTCATTGTATTGTTTACATTTTATTTTTAGAGATGCTGGCCACCACTGAACTGGCAGAACAGCTGCTCTGGAAAAATTAAAACAGTATATTTTCAGTGAAAAGGGAATAAATTGTTCAATTTCCTCTTCCCCACCACTTAGCATCCACTTTCGTAGCAAGCAATGCTGTGCCCATTCTCACCGGCAGTTAGAGAGACAGGATGCTGGACTAGAAGCTGAAAAGGGAACTATACCTTACAAATAGATGGCAAATGTGTTGATTTCTGACACGAACTACATCGCTTGTACACAGGGAATATATAGCACCCTCACAGTCTGTCAAAGAAAAAGGAAATTATTCCCCTGGCTGAAATGGTTCAACTTGTAACTGCAGAGAGTGGAGGGGAGGGGGAGTGCTGAATCATGCACTTCATTAAAAACACATTAATATGCCTCCATCTAAAAGGACAGGAAGGAAAGAGCCACATCCTTGCCTATTCCACACAGGGCTATATACAATGGCTTCTAGGAATAACTCTCGGGAATTTTGTGCAATCTTGATAACCCAAAAATTAGCCAGATTTCGTTTTTAAAATAATCCAAAACACTATGATCCTACAAGAAGTCCTTTTCTCATTGTTATAAATTATTACCTGTAGTGTTCTTACCACCACCAGTACTACCACACTACTATATTACTACTAAAACTTATTGTTGCTGTCTTTATTAATTTGATGAGAATCTTATGGCCCAGGCTCTTAGGCTCTAGAGATGAGTTTTCTGCCACAATGAGAAAATGACACACATTGTTGGTATTTGCTAGCAAAAGTGGTAGGCAACCCTTAATGGGAACCCACCAGGACTGAAATCAATAGGTTCCTCTAACATACAGCATGCTCTGCACTACTGAATCTGCATACCAGGTAGGCTAACAAGCTGTTGATGTTTGTCACATCATAGTTAGTTACAACACAACTGCTGTTACGTCTGCTTTAGACTGAGGTAAGCATAGTACTTGACCTGAGTGACTGTGCAGATTCAGGGGATTGGCTCTAAAAGACCCAGTTTCAGTCCATGACATCCGCTAAATGCTGTGGAGGGAAAAAAAACAGCAGTTTGTTTGTTCTCCAGCTTCTCCTTATGCTCCTTCAAAACTTTTTTTTTACTTTTCTTTTCAAAAAGAGCCTGGGAACAAAAGAGATGTCACAGTCAGAAGGGCAGGATTTAGAGAGATGTCATACATTTAGTTCTGAAAGTGCAGAATGTTTATACTCATAGGTTTCCATAAAACTTAGAAGGTGCAAAATATAAATACCAGACATTTCCTCCAAAACAGGGCAAATTCACATACATTAGTCTCATGATTTTTGCCATAAATTGTTTTGAAAAACTGAAAGGTTCCTTCTGATTTTTTCTTCTTTTTCTGCTTGTTTTCCACAAGAAACAAATCAGAAGGAATATATGACAAACTTGCAGGTCCCTGTTTCACTGATGTTTTTTTTTGTATATTACGTAACCTCTCCATGTAGATCCAGAAATAGCCTGATTAGAGGCAACTATTTTCCCTAATTTAGAGACTTAAGGGCTTATGGATCACCTCGTGAGATAAAGTAAATAGTAATTATTTCCCCTGCCTACTACAGAATGAAAATACTCCTCCATTTGGTCTCCTTTTATCTTTCTCTCCTCTTCCCTACATGCTTCAAAATTCATAACCCTGCAGAGGTCCTAACTATTTTGTTATGGGTTTTTAGTGTCAGTCCTTCAGTTTTCTTTTCATGCAGCTAGCAGCAACAGGTTACAGGCACAGCAAAGGCTGGATGACCACCCATCAGAATTCAGACAACTCTGCTTTTCTGTTGAAGGGATGGATTTCAGAAGCACATTAAAGGAGTGCTGTTACATAAAAGTACCTTTTACTAGACACATGAGTCCAATATGCATTTAAACTGACATTTTTCTTCCCATGAAAATGACATTCCCTCATTCAACTTACATTTTATATATAAAGAAAACATTGGAAGTTTCCATTATTTGTTTATCTTCACTGCTTAAATGGGCACTTAACGTATCCACACACAGAGCGCTATACTGCTGAACTCATCCTTTTGATGGCACAAGTAAAAGCAACACTTTGCTTTGTGAAACCCTACAGCTATGATTTGGTCGGCTTTCTAGTATGATTTAGGGCAAACAGATTGTACTCAAAGCCACTAGAGGCGGTTTTTACCTTCCTCTCATGCCCTTCAACTCTGTTCTTGACATCATACAGAGTAAAGGAAGCTGTTTATAGCACAAACTGCAGTAACAAAAAACAGACTAAGTATCTGGGATACAATCTGCATGTGAGGACGTAAGAGCTCCAAGCTAAATTTAAGCAGAGGCATCACCACAGTTGCTGATTAGATACATCCTGTGTACTGCTTAGCAAGACAGACTGAGGAATACAGGCATACAATGGCAGCAAAGCATATAATTGCAAGAGTGCAAACACTTGCAACTGAACTGAAATAGGGAGTAAAACCTGAGACCCAAAACCCCATCCACAGCTGCAGTCTGGATTACAGGTAAATCAGCAGAGCTTGCTGAACTGCTGCACCCACAAAACAGAAACATGCAGGTTGGAAACTCAGAGAGCTCCATGTACATCCTAGGTACACAAACAGATAAATTAAAATGTCTCACGTGGCTTGCTTTCAAAGTAATTACTTGCTCCATAGAGACCTCTGTGTTTTTACTAATAGGAAGGTGAGTGGCCATACTACAAATTAGTTGTAAAAAGGCCATACTGTACTAGTTTCCTAAACAGATCTTTGTCTGGTTTTGGCTGAGGCAGAGTTAATTCTCTTCATAGTAGCCAGTATGAGACTATGTTGTGGATTTGTGCAGGAAACAGTGTTGATAATACAGGGATGTTTTCATTATTGCTGAGCAGTGCTCACACACAGCCAAGGCCTTTTCTGCTTTTATCAATTTCTCTGTACTGGCCTTAGTCTCTTCTCTGGGTTTTGTGATGTAGGTGGGTACATTTCAAGGAAAATTGGTCTCCAAAGAAAAACTCCTAAGAGCAGAAACTCATCAGTCTGATAAACAATACTGACAAAAAGGTGTTGTAAGACTACTTGTTTCAATCATTCAGGAGTATGCAGCCTTCCTGCACTTCTCGGATCAGGTAAATCTGCAAGCCCCAGAGAAGACATACTCATGTCCTATACTTACTATACTATACATACTACCACAAGTCTGAAAAAAAAGCATCTCAAACAGTACATCTCAAACGGGGAAAACTTTTTGTGGAAATTGGTTGCTTGTGGAAAAATTCTCTGTTCACAGTTTTCAGCATTTACAAATTGTCAGAATATTGGGCTTTGTTAGAGTTTCTGATCTGAATAAAGTTATTGAGATATTCAAAGTTCATCAAGAAAAATTTGGTGTCACTAACTTAAGTCTTTTGAGAAGGTCAAGATTTAAACTAAATGCTACAAAATACTAAATGAGAAGTTTCACTGAAAAGAAAATCCCTTTTTGTGCAGGGTAGGGATGATTAATTTTGGTAAATTCATTTGTTTGTGTTTTAGATGACTTGTTTTTTTGTCCCAACTTCAGATCTCCAGCTCTCATGACAAAAATGAATGAAACTGAAACCAGTCCTCTAAGTCCAGAAAAGCTGCCCCAGCAGCTGTCATGTTAGACCAGATATCTACTACTTTTCACCTAAAAATAGAAAGCAGAGCTCTGAAATGTTCACTGTGGTGTAGGCATATATCCAAAAAGCAAGGATCTGCATCGATTGAAAACACTGCAAATAGAAGTGTGCCCTTTGATCTGCCAGCATGCAAAGCTGTTCCAGTTGGGCATTTAGACACCATGACTGCACAAGGCAATTTATTATCCTTCATCCTGAGACCTCACCAACACCTTTCCATCATTGAATGAGAGGGAGGCTGGGTCTATTGGTGGCCCTGTCCACCAAGCATCTTCTCCCAGGTGACAATGTCTTCAAAATTGCTATCACCATGCAGAAGGGATTTCAGTTAGAGCCTCAGTCAGAAATGGAGACACAGATAATGGAATAAGAGCTTGAAATAAAAGCAGGTGAAAGAGAAACACTCAAACAGAGTTTCAGCTGTTTTTAGCAAGTCTATTTATACCTCACCATATCCTTTGAAAACATAAAATTCCAGTCCTAATTTATTAATGGAATGTGCCAGCACCAAGTTATTTTTAAATTTAGAATATAAATGGCCTTCATGAACTAGAGCAAGCAGGCAGCATCTGACATGAGTCTCAGAGCTAGTGTGAAATTTACTTTTAAATTGCTGCTGCCTTTCCAAAAATTATGCACCGTGAGCATGTGGCTTCACTCGTGTGAGCTTTTTCTTTAATTAGAAAACAGAACTGCAGGAAGTGGCACATAGAAAGGATCTTGCCCTTTCTTGGATGTAAATAATTCTCTTGGCTTATTTCAGCTGTTCCCTCCCAGTTAAATTCAACTTGCCAAAGGAATGTGATCCTGAAAAAAAATCAGGAATTTCCAAATAATTGTAGACATGAAAGGCAAACATTATTTCTCTTTTTTTTTTTCTATTTCCCACCCTTTTCCTTCTTTTACAGCAAACAGGAAGTGGGGGCCAAAGGAAACTGAAACAAAGAAAATGGGATTTATTTAGCTCCTGGGATTTTTTATTCCCAATATTAAGTGCAATGAAAAAGTGTATTTTTCTGTAGAAGTATTCCTCAAAAGAACCTTGCAGCCCAAATTGTTTGCCCTTTTAGTTGTACACTGTTGACTTTTTCCAATGGCTGTCCTCATCACAGCTTTATAAGCCCATTAGAGACACGCATTTGAGTGTTTTAGGGAATGACTAGACACAACAAATGATTTTCCATAAATAATTTAGTTGATGACTTCAAAATTCTCGGAGTTCCTGTAAGAAGTGCATGTCACAGAGGAATGCTGGTAAAAGACAGCAGTTCTCTTCCCCAATCCCACCGCCTGACCCAGGGCCCCCTCCACAGCCCACAGAGGAGCTGCTGCAGTTTCTCCTGAGATTTGTTCCTCTGTTGTCTGAGTTAGCGGGAATTTTCCTAGCAACTTGAACAGGAACTGAATGAGATCCAGAGCCTTCCTGATCTTTGCATTCTGAGAATAAAAGGGAAAACTACATTGCTTTGCAAGCAAACATCCTTAAGCTTGAGACATCTTTGGGACTAAAAGTGTGGCAGACAAGAGTCTGGTCTCACAAGCCCCTCAGAGAAGCAGTGCTATTATAAAGATTTACAAGACTAAATCATGGAAGGTTTTGCAAAGGTTCAGTAAATGCTTTTTTGTACCAAACTTAGCTCTACTTCGTATTTCCAGAATTTGGTACACATAAAAGTGCTTTTGGAGGTGCTTTAGAACAGATGAAAGAATTCTATCAGTTTTCATTAGCTTTAGATTAAAGGAACTCTGATCTTTAAATACTTGTTTATGTGAAATGCCAAATCTCCTCTAAGATAAGCCTTTGACAAGGGGAAAAATATGTATATTTTGATACATAAAGCATGCATTTGAAACATTACTGCATATGGGGACATTTACTGAGAAAACTTTATATATTGAACATGTTGGGTTTCCATACACAGTCTATAATCTCTAAAAGAACAAATTTCTACTATATTAGCTTTCTTGTGTCTGTCAGCCAAAAATCTGCGGGGTCCTTGAGTAAGTTTTGAGGTAAGAATCTCGGATAAGTCTTTCTCGTTTCCTTTAATGAGAAATTTTAAAATAAGCTAAATTATTAACTAAGATTAAATGTAGTAGCTGCATACTAATAGTTTGGCAGTTTATCTATCACTTTTAGTGTGAGCATGTTTAAATTATCTCACCCCAATGCCTGATAAACAATCAATGTCCTTTATTTAATAGCTTCATCTCCGGTGCTAATTGTGTCCCTTTAAATGAAATTATTCTGATTGTTATTCTATGTAGTGATTTGGTGATATGAGACTTCTGAAGAGATATTATTGATTTGGGGCAGCCAAGCACCATCCATTACAGCTGTGAAGACAGAAATTAAAT
This sequence comes from Pterocles orientalis, assembly GCA_011057875.1. Taxonomy (NCBI): domain Eukaryota; kingdom Metazoa; phylum Chordata; class Aves; order Pterocliformes; family Pteroclidae; genus Pterocles; species Pterocles orientalis. Next base: position 516,368 of record WKFP01013720.1, read on the forward strand.
ATAAATGGTGGTTTATTATTTTGTGGATGTCTTTGTGGACAAATAGGGTAGTGGAAGCAGGATAATTACAAATTTGCACTAATTTGTCTTCTTGATTTATAGGTATATGATTCCTGAAAATACAAGGAAGGCTACAAAGTAATCAAGTGAAGCTGGCAATAGATATAACCTTGTGACTCCTTTAGCAGAAAGGACAAACAATTCACGTGCTGTCAGATTTTTAAAGGTACTTAGACAGCTGGAAAGAATTAGTCTAGCACTTGATGAGGTTTACAACAATTCCTAAAATGGAAGCAGACTAAACAAACAAACAAAAAATCTTTCATTGTCCCAGAATACATCTACCACACTGAAAGGAATCATACAAAAATAATTTTCAAAAATGTGTTACATAGATAACTTTTGTGCAACATTCCTAAGGTTGTAGAGATACAGTAAGTATAACTAAATGTATTTACAGTACATCTAAAGTTATAACTGAGCTGAACAGAGTCAGCAGGAGATGTGTGATGTTGGAGATCCAAGAACCACCAAATAATCCTGCAAATGAGGAACTGATGAAAAGATGACATGATAACAGAAAATGTGCTCCTTGCCTTGAGCCTCAGTGACATCAAACTAGATGAAGATAGTTCACAGGACACAGGAAGCAAGATGGAATGCAAGGTGAGAGTTGTCTGCAGTGTCTGCAGTTGTTTACAATCCTAACTGTACAGAAGAAATTCATTATGCACAGCACTCAAGCTGACGCAGTCTCTGATGAGGGAGGAAAATGGATAAAAGAAAAATTACAGAACAGGTGGTCCTGACCTTATATCATCATTGAGCAAGACCAGCACCTGAGAAGCAGCACCAGAACCTGGGTTTCACTGTGGCAACAAATATGATCTGATCAAATGTCACTTTGCATTATATGTAGAGTTAATTCGACAATCCTGTAGTTCTTGGTAATAAAATCACACCTTGCTGATGTAGTGTGTTGCTGCATTTGTGCTTTAAAATGGTTGATAAGCTGCAATAGCTATTCACCCTCACTGCAGGGACTTCCTTGCCAACCTCCTTCACCTCCTTTATAGGGCAAGCTGTTCTCAAGCAATCCCTTACCTGGATGGTGCACAACTGTTGAGCCACTTGTATCAAATACAAGACACATTTCCACTTCTGTCCTGACCATCAGGAGGGGACATTCAGCCTGCTTCTTGGAACTAAGCCACCACACGTTGCTCTAATCCACTATTTTTCTTTAAGCTATTCCACAACAGAAAAAGATGCAGTCTTCACAGGACCAGAAATATGTGCAAGACAAGTATTCTGATGTCTCACTGTGTTTCCAAGCAATTTGCATAATTTGTATTAAACAGCCACTGAACAAAATGCTTATTAGTGCTATGAGTAGGATGTGAACTCAAGAGTCCATCCTTCTTTAGGCTGGATTTTACCTAAGAGTTGCCATCTTCTGGAGCCTCCCAAGGTAGTTGCTATTCAAGTGCAACCTAATTTTGATCCCAGACAGCTAGGAAAATGGGAAAACAGTGAGATTTAGATCTCACCCCTCCAAGGGGAATGTTTGTTGCAGTCATGAATTGTCTGTCGTGCCCAGTATGTCCCAACACAGAAACCCATGCGTTTCTCCAAGTGTCCCATGGGCTGCTGGGCCGAGAAGTCATCACTTAGAAAGGTGCTTTCTAAGCCATAAAAGAAGTGTTTCCATGAACTCTGTGATAGGCCCCAGGAGATAAGTCTGAAGTCTGGAAAAAGTAAAAGATGTATTTGGAATCTGTCCCGCAATGCCAAGACCAATGGGCTTCTCAGTGCAACCAAAGGCAAAGATGATGTTGCCCACAGAAACATAACTTTGAAAACAGAACAGTGATCTCCAGGAACATCTAGGTGGCAGTTGATAAAAGTTTTGAGAATCTAAATTTCAGACTGAGATTTTTTTTGTGCACTTGCTATCATGCAGATCTCCTGAGGTTTTTGTTTATATCTCCCTAACTCCACTTTCAAGGCCAGGCTCGTGGGTCCTGAAGACAGTGAGCCGACAATCACAGCTCAGACATAGCTCTGATTTTGCATGGGTATGCAAGCCTGGACACACATAGTCAGTTAACATATCAAAAGGTTTACCTAGGTTGTTCATGGGTAGTGTGCAAGCTGCCTATAAAAAGAGCACCTGGTTGAAAAGCAGCAGGGAGGCAGAACTTGCTGTGCTTACACACATCTGGGAGTCATGTAAGTGACAGAAGAAACTCCTCGTGAAAGTAGCTATCACGCTACATCTTTCAGAGCTTCATGAAAAACAACCCTTTGTAAAGTTGTGGCAATAGAAGGATCAGCTAAAACCTCTTTTCAGCACCAAAGAAAAAACACTTGTTGATGAAAAGCCCTGTGCAACTTTCTGTCTTTATAGTAATTAATTTCACATGAATTATCCTTGACTGGTTTTAATTGCATAGTCAGACCATCAACCAGAACACAAATCTCTTATGAAATTTATTGGAGTTTTTAAAATCAACTGTCGAAGGAATTTTATATTAATCTACAGATTTCCTCACAAAAACGAAGATATTCCTAGTGGTAAAAGACGACGCCTATTAACTTCAGGATCACTTCACTAGAAATCAGACACCAGAGTAGCAAATCTCTGAACATTATAGGCAACCAAGAAGCAGAGGCACTGGTATACCACTGCAACATAAAATTAGCCCAAGAATGAAAAATAATTTCAACATTTTATTTAGCTTAAATATAGCATATTTACAGTCTTGGATGTATTTAAAACCTATTCTAAAAAGAAAATGGGGGTATGATGTGGCTTTCCTGGCGGCAAATATTTCAATTTTTAGCAATAAGAATGTCCAGCTAAGATCAATGAATGTTTATACAGAATCTGAAAGAGTACAAACGGAAGGCACAATCCAGCTATTTTTTTGAAGGCAAAAGTCTGTTCTTTACTCTGCATCTTAAGGCACATGAAAAACTTCAGTAGAAGATAATGACAAAGTAAATATTATACAGTGGCTACTCACTGCATAAAAATTGCTCTGTCTGATGCCCAGTTCTACTTCTCCTGGATTCTGATGTCATATTTTGGCACCAAACTACAAGAATCAAGATCAGCTTGATCTTGACAATTTAAGAGGAAGTCAGGGAAACTGCGACACACCATTTGTATAGGAGAGAATAGGGACAGTGGATTGAAAACAACTGAAGCTGTCTGGGTTTTTTTTAGTGCTAGTCATTGCAAATCAAGCAGTACAAATTAATTTCTGATCTGTCTTATGAGTAGATGCAGTTCTTACACAGTGGAGCCAATACCATTCCACTAAGGCAGTGAATGGGGAGCATAAGCTCAAACAGTGACTCTTATAACATCCAGAGCAGAAAGATAGATTCTATGGCAGTATCTTGCACAGTGAGGATTGCAGGAGAACTTTGGATAAGGAGTGCTGAAACAAACCTGTGGCGCTCAACCGAGTTGTTAACCTCTGAATGATGGACTTAGTGGAAAGGCAGGACACCTGGGTTGTAAGGGGCAAGCAATGAGACATTTGTGGGATGTTGCTTGCTGGCAGAGGAGCAGAAAACAGCCCTGAGGCTCCATCAGTGGAGGTCTTCAGTCACTTATGGAAGGTCCTTCTGCTGAAGCTAAGGCAGGAGAGCAATACAGAAAGTGTGCACACATGAGACGTATCTGCTAACATCAATTTTCTACATGTGATTTCATTGCAGCCACTGAACTGCTACTGCAGAGCCTGGGAGGGAAGGATCCATCACAGCGCTCCTCTCTGCACAGCTGGTACCACAGAGGCAGAAGAGCTTCCACCAGAGTTATCACCCAGAAACTTTAGCACTGATTGGAACCAGCACACATCTGCAACTGTTCCAGCCAAACTTTGCTTTTGACAAAGAAATTGAATACTAAATACTCTTCTCCTGGGTTGAGAACTCTGCCAAGGATCAGCCTAGTAAGAACTTCTATAACAAAAATTTATTCATTTCTGGGAGCTGGAGCTTTATAACAGGTAGAATGAGTCACTCTTTACTAGTGCAGCAATACAGAGTTGTACTCTAATCACAGATTCCCATCTGGACCATTTATTTGTGAATTTGTCTTAAAATATGAAGCCGTTTCAGCCACAATTTGGGTTTTTTCCTGTCACATTTCACCCTTGTTCCCTCCCTTTCCTTTTGCCAAAAACATATTCCCCCTCTTTTTTTTCACTCAATTGGCCAGCCTCTGCATTTTCCTTATATTCTGATGTTTTCCAACAGCAAACAAAAAACTAAGTGCATATATTAATCAGCAGAAAACCCAAATGTATCTGCTTTCTTTAGCCATTAGTATTATCGCCCCAAAATTTACTTTTTTATTAACAAATTAAACCCAGCATATAAATGCATTGCTTCAAGACACTCAGAATAGCTCTAAATTAAGGAGGATCTACTATGAAGTTCCAAGAAAAATCAGAAAGAAATTGTAGTTCAGAAAACAAACTTCTGTTGTTTCTCCAGTGTAAGTTTGGTTGGCAGATTTCAGTGAGTGCTGCAACTTGTTTAGTTAGTCTAATAGAGATATTAATTGTACTCAGATTATAATTTTGAAACGAATATACAATCACAAGGGTAACATTTAAAGCTAAACTAAGCCCATGATCACTCACTAATGATCTGTTATAAAAGTGACAACAATATTATGGCAACTCATACAAAAGTGTTAGTGTGCATTTAGACTGCAAACAAAATGCAGTTTAGCAAAAAGCTGTTTATCTAAGTAGTGTGTGAGTCAGATCAGACTAATCCAGAAAAAAATAAATTCTAGCAATATCAACATTCATGTGGTTCAAGGTGCTTTTTTAAATTTGAGATTTTTGAATAAGAACAAATACAGCAGATGGATCGACAAACTCAAACGGATGGTGATCTATGAATTGTGAGCCTCAGACAGAAATAATGTCAAAATTTAGCGGACATCAAGTATCTCATGTTACCAATAGCACTGTCATTATCTCCACAAGCAGGCAGGCTATCTCTGTTGAACAGCTAAATAATTAAAGAGGAGCTATTAAGAAGTCATTTCTCCAAATAAATAACTCAATTAGTAGGGAGTCAACATAACGAGCTGTTATGCCATGCAAGGAAAAAACAGTGAATTTTACAGAAAAATCAGTAAACCTGAGATCTCTTTTTTTTGTTGTTGAGGTGGTTTATTTCCACAAGCTCCTCAACAGCCCCATGCACCAGCTTGAACCCCTCAAACATAGGTAGCCAATATTCACAGCAGTGGGTTGGCATATTTCTTATTCATTTCTACAGGGGTGAGAAAGTTTTAGAAAGAAAAAGATTTAATTATTCGATTACATCATTGTTTGGTGTTTGACTATCACACAAATCTGCATAACCGACCAATCCCAGAACTAGAGGCAAGGGACATTGCTCCAGGGTAGCGAGCTACATCCTTCCACTGCAAGTGAAGATGGTCCAAATCCCGTTTCAAAGTGATGTGCTGCGAGGGCAAGTGTACCACTGAGACTGTATAGTCAGATGATTTCATAACAATGGATTTATAGGCATGAATAAATGCAGGTGAGTAACCAAGTTGCGCTGGTAGCAGCACCTGAGAGCCGAATATTTCCTTTTACTTGCATCTCTCTGGGGATTAAGGAGGTAAAAGCAGTAATAAAGGCTAACATTAGTGATCACATGGACAAATATCATAGTCAGAAAGAGTCAAGTTTGGTAGAAAAAAACTCATGTCCCACAAATCTGTAAGAAATCTTGAAAGAAATGGGTGTGCCCAAGGTGGTCCCAGTGGCAGGGTATTCTCAGCCTATAAAAAAGCTCTTAACAGCATCCCTTTTCCTAGATATATAAAATTGTCATGCTAAGAAGAGTCTTTCATAGGTTCACAACCAGTTGGATTTAGGAAGACAAAATCTGGACTAGAAAGTCAGATTTCACCAGAGAGAAGATACACCTAGGTCCTTTGAGGATCTGTGCTGGGAACTCTTAGGGGCTCACAAATGGAAAGGATTAGAACAGTTAAACAGTTACATTTCCAAATGAAACAAGTATTTTCAAGATAGTAAAAAACCAATAAAACTTGAAGAACAATCTCACGATACTGGGTGACTTGGCAAAATAAAGTCATATTAAATCCAGTGCAAATTAATGCAGAGTAATGCACATAGGGGGAAGAAAAGTCTGTGGATAAAAGCAATGATGGACTCTGAACTAGCTATTAGCACTTGGGGAAAAATGTTGGAGTCATTTTGGACAGTTCTCAGAAAACACTGACTTAGTGCTCAACAGGAAAATTGGATGATAGTAATTATTAGTAAGGGTGGAGCGCAAAGCTAAAAACAACATTTTGCTGCTGTGTAAATCCATGACATAGGGACATGGGTGGACATGAGATATAGGTGTAGCTGTTCTTTCTTTAAGGAAAGATGCAGCCAACCCAGAAAAGACACACAGAGAACAACAAAGACAATTATTCTGCCATAGAAGGAGAAACTAGATAGGCAAGGCCTGGTCACAGTACAAGAGCTGATGGGTGTGTGACGAGATTGCCACACACTGGAGGTCAGGGAGCAGCATGAGCAGCTGCTCCTAAGGGGAGGCAAGCCAGGAGCCACTGGTGACAGGGCAGCAGGCAGGACAATGGCCCCACCAGCAAGGGTGCGGTCCCCCAGCTCTAAAACAAGATGAACAGAACAGGTCCAGGGGCAGTCCCCGGTTCAGCCCCAGCGGCTACCAGGCACATTCCCTGCCATAAGGGCATGTCCAAGGGCAAACAAGAAAGCCAAGTCAACAAGGCCAGGTACAACATGCCCACGTACCACGTAGTTCATATAAGGACCAAGTGTCAAGACTTGGGCTTAAACAGGGCTCCTGGGTCAGTGGGTGAGGGTGGATCAGTCATTCAGATGGTGGCTCTTCATTTTGCCTCTTGCTACTGATGCAGAAAAAGGGCGTCCAGCTGTGAGGGACCTCGGCCCTGGCATCTGCGCGGTCTTGGAGCTTATTAGGGAATAAACTGATTTTAATGATCTTTGTAAATGAATCAGCAAAATGAAATGCACAATTTTGCATCCCAAACTTGTTGTAATGTACTGACTAAATGATTTGTGATTCATTCCTGTCCTGCTCTATTTGAGCAAAGGATAAAAATAAGCTGCCACTATTTGGCCTTCTTTGCAAAACTAGAATCAATATTTTTAAATAAGAAAAGATAATGAGACTAAATGAAAAATAAAAAGACCAAAAGTTAAATAGGGAATTCTAATACCACACTTCTTTAAAAAAAAAAAAAAAAAAAAAAAAAGGAAGCCATACAAATTTAATTTGTTTTATAACTGTGAGTTAGCCATCATTTCTATGAAATGCATTTCTATGGAAAATGCATTTCCCTTTCTGTGCATGTTGCTGACCCAGTCGGAGGTCTTACTTACAGTGAGTTTAAAAGATGTTACATTTGAGAATAGAGCTGTTATTTTTTCAAATTTATAAACATACCTAGAGGTAATTGTAAACCATTTGAGTAACTGCCATACTGGCAGCCTTTCACAACAGTTACTCAAAAGGAAATTATAATCCCAATACGAGCAGATGAACAATTATGGGAACACCAGAAGATGTTTGGAACAGATTTCTGTCTGAAGTTTTTCTAGCAGATTTCATCTGGAATGTAGCGCTGGAAGGGACCTCCTGAGTTACCGAATCCAATTTCCTATTATCACCGCTAACAAAGTCAGAAACACTGTGAATTTGGCAAGAGCTCTTCAATGGTAAACTGCCAGTCTCCCTGGCTTGGCTTCCAGAGGGAAAAACATAAGCAGATAGCCAGCCATGGATGAATTTACTGAAAATTGCTACTGAAAGGTAACAGTTTCTCAGGGACTGGAAGGAAACTGGAGTTTGGAGGGTTGAGCATGAGGATAGCAATTACAGAGCAGAATTACAGCAGAGTCTGACCAGAGGAGGGCTGAGGATGGCTGGGTATTCCAGGAATTGGGATCCAGAGGGTAAGAAAAATCTTAAGTGCTCTGGGACAGAGGCTTAAGTGATATGAAATATCTACTTGTAAATTAATCATGCTCTTCCTTAAAACAAATAAACTGGTGAAAACAGCTCTTGAAGAGCCCAGCTGTGTAACTTCCAACTCTTGAGGGCAGTTTCTGTCAACTCTTGTCTCCTGACCCAGCCTCACAGACCTTGGCACTGATTTTTAGTCTCCTGCCTCTCAAACCTCAGAGGAAGACTTTGGGGATAAAATCCAGTAAAATAGCTTAGAGGACGGTAGCCCATCCATGTAAATTTAAATCCATAGGTAGAGGTCTATAGTAAGAATTAGTTCCTTCTGAAATGTTGGACTGTAAGGACTTGTTTTGAAGCAGTGGGACACGAAAGGTCCCTCATCCTCAATCAGGGTTCACCATGAGTGGCAGGGTTGCCCAAAGCTCTCCAGCTGTCAGGCAACGGGAGGGAGGGGGGGAAGGAAAGCTTCCTCCATGCAGAGCCACCCACCAGCACCTCTTTTAGTGATCCTTGACAGCTTGTGACTGTCTCACTAGACTTCCTGAGGCCAAGCACATGCGGGAGCAAGGATCAAACTATGTGATAGGTTGTTGGAGGCTAAAAAGAGATGGATTGTTTTAATGCTTCCTGCTGCTTTGTGTACCAGATTGGTGAGCCAGACCCAGTCAAGGCTGTACGCACTGCTACATGCAAAAGTAATGGACAGGTATGCCATAGACTCCTTCCCTTGGGAATGATGATTTGAAACGCCAAGTCCTACTCCAAGGAAGGAAAAAGCCCAGTCAACAGTCCACACTGGAGACCAACCATATGGAAAGCATCTTGGCAGAAAAGGACCTGGGTGTCCTGGTGAACAACAAGGTGAATATGAGCCAGCAATGTTCCCTTGCTGCAAAGAAGGTTAATGGTATCCTCAGCCAGATTAGGCAAAATATTACAGCAGGTCGAGGGAGGTGATCCTTTCCCTCTACTCAGCACTGGTAAAGCCACACCCGGAGTGCTGTGTCTGGTTCTGAGCTCCCCAGAACAAGAGAGACCTGGACACACTGGAGAGAGTTCAGTGAAGAGTTGTGAAGGTGATTAAGGGACCAGAGAATCTGACATATGAGAAGAGGCTGAGAGAGCTGGGACTCTTCAGCCTGGAGAAGAGAAGGCTTTTGATGGGGAGGTAAACAAGATGGTGGCAGGCTCCTCTTGGTATTGTCCACCTAGAAGTAACCCTGATAAACTTTTTGTGCGCTTTAGCACCAGTTAGAGAATGGAATTTTTTTGCCCCCACAGTGAGGCAGGAAAGCACTGTGACCCCTACTGTACAGAAATGAGGCGATGAGGATTTATCAACAGCTAAGTCTTGCAATTAGAGGTTTTATTTGCAACATAAAACAGAACTCACCTGGTTGTCCCCCTGTGCAGAGAACAGATGCAGGCTGCAGAAGAAAATCTCAGGATAGGAATTTGCCTGGTTAACTTGACACTTAGGAATACAATGAGTAATTTTATGGTTATTTCACCAAGCAGGGCTCAAAAAATGTAAGCTATTAACATGATCTGTGCCTACCTTAGAATCCTCTCCCACCTCTCGTATATACTTCCCTCCTTTCCTGTGACCCTGACAGTGGCTGTCCCTGGCTCCCTCAATGTTCTCTGTCTCTCCATGAGAAGCAGCAATCCTTTTTGGGACTACAGTTAACCCTTTGCATTTCTTCCTGTGCAGTGCAGCACAGTGCTGGGAGTAGCAAGGCTGGGGAGACCACCAGGCCCATGACTCTTGTGACCCTCGTCCCCAAAAAGGACAGCAGCACCTGCAAAGGGGAATCTCATGGGAGCATTTTGTCCTCTGACTCTGCTGTCCTGCTGCCAAGGAGAAATGACAGCCTGGCCCCTTGTCAGCAGGATGCATTTTTATTGACTGTCCTCCCCACCCCGAGACATCTACCTGGTGAGTCCATCAAAACTGAGGAAATGCTGAGTAGCATGGCATTTGATGGGCAGCAATATGCTTGAACAACTTCTGAACACGCTGGTAACACTTTGACACCTCTTGGTAGGCAAGTTCCCTTACTGAGGATGGACCTGGTGATTTCACCACTATGCAGCACGCCAGCCCCTCAAGGCATAGAGAGACTGTCCTGGAAGAGACGTCCCCTGTCTCCATCCCCTGTCTCCATCCCTCGGTACAGGCTGGATCCAGAGCAGACCTTGGGCCTCGCTGCCTCAGAGCCGCGATGGTGCTGTGGAGAAGAGGAGAAGTTATCAAAATCTGATAAACAGCCCTCCTGAATGACTTTCTCCTTTGAGCACAGGGCACCAGGAGGGAGTTACTAATTGCTGGGAGCAGACCCGAATGCCAAAAGGCATTCAGGCAAGAGGTCAAGTCTCTCTCTTGCCTCCTGTGTATAATAAAAATAAAAAAGGAATAAATGTTATTACACTTAATAAAACTCTTCAAAAGTGAAAAAAGTGTGATCTTCTGACAATGTCTGTCACTTTCCCCCTCTAAACTGTCAGAGGAGTCAAAATCCAATCTCCATGGTAAGTCAAAAGTCCATCCCAGGGTATCTGGCAGATTTAATTCGTTTGAGGGTAGAGTCTTCTCAGCTGGGTTTTAATTAGCAGTTTATTTTTTTCCAATGAAAAAATAGCAGAGGTTGTGTGTCCTGGAACAGAGAAAAGAGATGTACATAACATCTTGAGAGCTTCATTGATTTGTCTGTTTTCTTCAAGTGATGTCATATTCTTCCATTTGTATGTGGAAATATACAGAAGCTTAAACATAAATGCAAGTGTGTCTTATGAACTGAGGAGGAAAAGGATAACAAAAAAAATGCAGACCAAGCATTTAAGGACACTATTTTTTCTGCAGTATTGCTGTTGAAAGCAGTCTTGACATCAAAACACAATTAGTCAAATATCATTTAGTGTAAATTGTCCTGTGATTTCGTTAAACAGCATATTTGCTAAAAGTTATGGCTAAATAATGCAAAAGAATCCCATATTGTAAATAATGTATTGATCCACTGATGGACAACCATCATCTAATACATTGTTAAATAACGTGTCAGCCAGCCACATAATTGGTAGACTAATGAAAAACATAGTTCATACGTAATTTACTCAAAGAAATATGCCTAATTTCCCAGATTTAAATAAATAATTCAACTAGATGTGTTTGTTAGTAGAGAACCATTTGTTGGCTAATACAAATGTTTTCTCAAGGTCTGAGTGAACAAGATCTTTTTACCACATTTGAACGGAGGCTCTTTAGAGTTTGCAGCATACCTGCCAATGCCTTTTTTATGGGAAAAATGACCACAGACTACAAATGTACCTACATGCTCATGTATTTCCATAAATTCAAGCATAAACAATCAGATTGATATATTTCCCATCAAAAATTCTCTAAAGAGTCAGCTCCATAACAAACTCCTGTGTCTGTGGATAAGTGCCCGAATTTGAATGAATCGTTGCAAATCTTTGAGTTCATTTGTACATTGCAAGTGATTTCTCTGTAAATATAAGCTTCAGCTTTTTGCAAATGTGCCTGATCCAAGTAGAGACCAGAGCATAATGTAGAGTTGTATAAAACTAGACAGCTCAGCTGAACAAGGTGGACATTGCAGCTGGACAATTTGGCAGCACTTGGGGAGGTGCAAGGTCTTCTGAAGTCAAGACCTAAATTGGTTGGAAGCAGCATCTGACGTGGGTAACTACAAGTTTGCAGGTAGAAGGGTTAAGACCAGGTCTAGAGCCTTTGTACTTCCATTGCCTTCTCCTGCAGCTGCTCTTTTGCTTCTCAAGCGAGAACAGAAGGAGACCCCAAATATTAAATGTAGGGGACTCACACTGTAGTGTAGAGTCACAGGACTGCATCAGAGACCATCCTGAGGTTGGTGGAGAGGTGCACAGTGCTTTCTGCCTGCATTGCCTAAAGATGAGGTTACCATGAAGTACACAAATCTCAACATCCCCTGTTCACCAAACCTCCAAACCTTGAAAAGAACAGCCATCATTTGAGGGCAGTTATTTTACATGCTAAGAGGCTTCTGCACATAACAGAGAAGCTATCCGTACATATTTCCTACAAAAAGGAATTCCTAAAAGTCTGATTTTACTTGCAAATAGTGTTGATGGAGTATTAAGGGCAGTATATTGCACTGTCTTTTTGAAACTGGTTGAGAATAAATGGGCTCAAACCTGTTCCTGTTGAAAGTGATACCAAGCTAGAAAGGTGAATTCACAGAATCACAGAATCACAGAATCACAGAATGTTAAGGATTGGAAGGGACCTCGAAAGATCATCTAGTCCAATCCCCCTGCCGGAGCAGGAACACCTAGATCAGATCGCACAGGAACTCATCCAGGCGGGCTTTGAATGTCTCCAGAGAAGGAG
>WKFP01013721.1:15401-34768 GCA_011057875.1 Pterocles orientalis
ACTGATTTCCAGATGGAAACAACCCAAGCCAGCCCGCTGGAACTTGGGGGGTTTGTTTTGGATGCACAGAAGTAAATCTGCTCTTTGCACAACCCGGGGGGGACGGCAGCGTGTTCACTTTTCTGTGTGTGCCGCAGCACAGAAATCCCCGAGCTCCGAGCCCGGGGTGTCCCGGGTGTCCCGGGGGAAGGGAGCAGCCCCACGGCCCGGCCGCAGGAAGAAGGGGGCTTGCAGCATGGCCGTGAGCCGAGCCGCTGCCCCGCTGAGCCCTGCTGCCCCGGCGAGCTCCTGCCCACGCTTCGGAGGAGGCTCCAGAAGCAGCGCGGCAGCGTGTGCTCCCGTGGATCCCCGCGTCACACCTCCACAGCCGCCGTGCAGCACAGACCCGGGGAGAGGGCAGGCGCCTGCCTGCACCAGGAGATCCCTTAATCACCTCTCTTCCCTCCTGAACTGCTCTGGTTTCAGGCTGCCCAAGGATTTTGGAAGGAGAGAGCATCCCTAGAGACGTGCAGCTCCGTTTCCTTCCCATTAAAGGCAACGATTACCTGCCCGAGAGAGCGTGAAATCCTGCAGGACGCAACTGCCAGCCCAGCTGCAGAATACTCAAGAGACCCTGTTTCCAGGGCAGGCTGAGCCCCCCAGCTCCGGCAGTCTGTGGCGGCCGGCTCTGGCTTCACGCTCCCCCTTCTGCCCTATTTCTCCGCGGCAGCGCGGGTGCCAGCTGGGTGGGGAGCGCTGGCAGGGCTGCCACGGCAATTACACACCATCACCACCCCGGTGCCGCAGATCCTGTACCCTGAGTCACCGCTGCACATTCCAACCTTATTTTTAGACCACACGTTTAAAGAAAAAAAAAAAATTATGAGTGCAAAGGTAAGTACTGACATCAGGTGTTACCTGCAGCCATCACCCGGAGCCTGCAGCACAGCCAGCGAGGCACCGGGCTGAAGGGCAAAGGCAGACTCGCTGTCTTCCAGGTTTCTCTGTGCCGTGTGTGCGTGGGAGCTGCAGACCCGAGCGTGGCACCTGCAGACCCCTGCGTGGGAGCTGCAGACCCGAGCGTGGGAGCTGCAGACCCCTGCGTGGGAGCTGCAGACCCGAGCGTGGGAGCTGCAGACCCCTGCGTGGCAGCTGCAGACCCCTGCGTGGGAGCTGCAGACCCCTGCGTGGGAGCTGCAGACCCCTGCGTGGGAGCTGCAGACCCGAGCGTGGCAGCTGCAGACCCCTGCGTGGCAGCTGCAGACCCGTGCGTGGGAGCTGCAGACCCCTGCGTGGGAGCCGCAGACCCCTGCGTGGGAGCTGCAGACCCCTGCGTGGCAGCTGCAGACCCCTGCGTGGCAGCAGCAGACCCCTGCGTGGCAGCTGCAGACCCCTGCGTGGGAGCTGCAGACCCCTGCGTGGGAGCTGCAGACCCCTGCGTGGCACCTGCAGACCCCTGCGTGGGAGCTGCAGACCCCTGCGTGGGAGCTGCAGACCCCTGCGTGGGAGCTGCAGACCCCTGCGTGGGAGCTGCAGACCCGAGCATGGTGCACAGCAGAACCAGCTGCAGCCGTGGCCGCGCCAGCCTCCCCGCCCGGGAGGGATCTGGCCACCCACCGAAAGTTGGGGCCACCAGGCTCGTGCGTTGGTCCACGGCACGGTGCAGGTGGCCAGAAACGTAACAAACACCCCACCGTGTAATTTAAACCAGGGACCGAAGCTGGGCTTTAGTCAAGGTGCTCGAGGGCTGTTTGGGGCTGAGGACGGTCAATACACCAGAACTTTTACTGCGGAGCCGGCTCCGTGCTCACCCGTCCGGCACTTCTGGTCAGTGCAGTCCAGGGAAAAGCAGAGCAGGGCACGCACACAGCGAGGGCTCACAGCCCCACGGCGATTGCCCTGGCTCTAGCCACAGCTCAGCTCCGGCGCGTCTTCAGTCCCAGCCCGGAGAGAGGCACCGACGGGCTGGTCTCGGTGCTCGGATTGAGAACGAAACCCGTCCGTCCCGGCTGGATCACCGCGGAGCCCGTGCTCGTCCGGAGGGCTCGGCATCAGCGCCGCATCCAGCGGGAGGGTACAAGGACTCGGCGGGAAGCCGGGCTGCGGCACAGGAGCATGAAGTTATAGAAGGAGATAAAAGAAAGGGAAGTTTAGGCTGAATATCACAAAGTTTGGGGAAAATTTCCCATGGCTGCCACGACGTGAGCTGGAGACGCCGCGAGCACCAGCACCCAAGGCAGGGGGCATTGCGCTCCCCCCGTCACCCGCCCTGCAAAGGTTCCTCCAGCGGCACCACGAGGCCGCACCAACTCATCGGCCGCGTGCTGGAGTTGCCTCACCGTGACATCAGCAGATTTTACGGCACCAGCCGTGACACAGCCGAGCCGTGCCCGCAGCTCCTCCGCCGTGCCGCTCCGTGGGCGCTGGGTGGGTGGAAAGGTTTTGAAATGACTTTTGAGTTTCCTGCAGATAAGCAAATGCCCCAAGAGGGAGAACCCTCCGGGTACGGCAGCCAGCTACCCCCAAAGCCGCAGGGTAACACAGAGCCGCTCCGCAGAGGCAAGGCTCCTGGTTCCTGCTCTCAGACGGACCCAGACCTGCACACCAACACCTGAGCACACAGCACAGGGAGGACAACTGCCCCCCAGCCAAACCCAGCCCTGCACAAACCCCCCTGGTTTAAAGCAGAGACCCTCTGGTCACCGATATTTCTCCTCCCTCGGACACCAGCTCCACCCCTGCCCGCTCGCAGCTTTTCAGCCCAATTTACTACCTGGGAGGCTCCAAACCAGCCTGCGCTGGCAACGGTAAAAGGAGACGCCAAAGTTTTTTATAAGGGCAAAGGAAAGCAAACGGGGCCGAGGGCAGGGGTCTGAGTCAGCCGGCAGCGCCGCGGGCTTCGGCGGAGAAAGCAGCAGCTTCCCCGGCAGGAATGCGCGGCTATGAAAAGGAACCAGCCCCTGACACATCCACGCTGCTAAGTCACCGTTAATGCCCAGATAAAATCCTGTCCTTTCGAAGTTATCTTATCGCAGGAGCCCGTCTCCTTCCTGAGCCTCCCAGCAGCCGGGATTTTCCCACCGGCGCTGGCACGGCCCCAACGCCCCTGCGACCCCGGAGCAGAGCGCTCCCAGCTTTCGTTATCTCCCCAAAGACGACAAGAAAACCCTAAAATTAGAATTGAAGGCAGAGGCTGGGAGGGCGAGGCTCTGCTGGGAGCATCGTGTGTGTCCAGGGAGGACGCGGGGGCTCGCGCGGGGCTGGGAGCAGCGCCCGCGGTGGGACCGCGCTCAGCTCCGTGTGCCGGCCAGGGAAAGGGCGAGGGGGCCGGTTCCGAGTAACTTCCAAGTTTTCATTGTGGAAAGAGCGTTTGGTGGGAATGACATCAGAACCACAAGCTACAATATGCTCATTGTGTCGCCCGGCGCGGCTCGCTCGGCTTTCAGAGAAGATAGGGAACGGGTAAATAACCGGGGTAAGGGAGCTGGTAGGAACCTTCCCAGCACAATATGCCCCTAAAGTGCCTTTTTCTGTGCTAGGGAAAAAGCAGCAGGGTTTGTTCCTTGCTATTATACCTACGTGCATTCAAATCGCATTGCAAAGCAGCTAAAAATAGCCTTTGCAACCCCTGCTAAAGCCACCGGCGCTGGCCCTCGCCTCATTGTTTTCGGCCGGTCTGCAGCGCCGCTGTCAGCCGCGTGTCCTGCCCCGGCAGGATCCAGCTCACACAACCAGCTGAGCAATCCCCGAGCTGCCGCGACGCCGTTCCCCCGGCACCGGCGCTGACCCACAGTCAGAGGCAGCGGGGAGGCGGCGCGCAGAGACCAGCCGTGGGATCCCACACACGTGTGAATAAGCCTGGCAGCGGGATTCTCCGTCATTTAACCTTTTGTGACTTTTATCCACCCAGAGAGACCTTTCGGGATGGCTCTGCCGGCCAAGCCGAGGCCAGCGTGCAGCCCTCCGGTCCCCCGGCGTCACTGCAGAGCTGTCACCCGGGAGCGCGGCCGATGCTCGGGGACACCCCACGCCCAGGAGCTGGGGTCATCTGCTCCAGCGTCACGCTGGCTTGTTGACCTTCGGACCAGAATTCAAGGCTGATTTATTTCCCTCGGAGCTTTTGCCTGCGCTGAAGCCCGGGGGTGAAGTCTCCCCCTCCAGCCCACTTTCTGCAACGCCAAAAATCCAAAGGACGCGCAGCACGGGGGCCCGGCCAGGGAGCGAATCCCCCCACGGTGGGAGGTGTGCTAACCCCTCCCAGACACTGGATCTGTTTTCATTCCGCTGGGTTTTTTTTGGGGGAAAAAAACACCCCCTGAGGTTACGGCAAAAATATTTACCTAAAACTGAAATCCCTTCTGTTGCAGTGCAGGGAGATAAGCGATGCTCTTTGTGTGACTGATCTCTAGAAAGCCTCCCGTATGGGGAAGCGGCGTTCAGCTGACGCTGAGCAAACAAGAAAAGTGCTGACCAGCTCCCGCCGAGCCCTGGTGCAGCACCGAGCTGGAGAAACCTCTCCAGGAACCGCAGCCAAGAGCGTTTCAGCTTCTTTGTGCGACCGACGAGGCTGGTCCAGGGCTGGCGGCAGCACACCTCCAGCAGTTTGCAAAGCAAGCCGACAGATCACGGCGTGTCTCCGGCCCCCAGAGCATCGCTCCGCACTCTGCCTGTGCACAAGCCTCGGTGCCCCCCCGGGTGCTGCCGCGAGGGCGGGTGCCCCAGGGCCAGCCGCTGTTTGTGCAATCGCCGCATGGGCAAAGTTTGGCTTTTTTTTTTGTTGTTGTTTTTGGTCTGTCCCATTTCAAAACATCGTGTGATCCTCACCTGAGGTCTACACGCTGCCCCTGGGAGCTGCTGACCCTGTCCTGCAAAGCAAGGGGCAGAGCCGACTGACAGGGAACCGCGTCCTCCCGGGAGGAATCCCCGCTGCCCCACCAGCCAGGGGTCCCCCAGCAGCCGGACGATCCCCTTCAGGCCCCTGAAGTACATTTCTGAGCAGAACTTTTAGCACATTTCAACTCGCAGAGCTGGAAATATCGCCCGGCGTTTGCTTTACTCTGGGGGAAACACAGGAGAGCTGGTTTTCCAGGCTCAGAGATGAGATCTTTAGCGTGAGAATCTTCCCCTTCGCTTTCAACCACAATTACTGCCCAGGAACAGCCCCGCGGAAACCTCCTCACTCAGCGCGTCTGCTCGGGACACAGCTGGGTCCCACCTGCTCGCTCCACCACCAAAGTTTTCCCGCTGCGGGCTTTGCAAACGCTCTGCCGCCGGTGAGGTCGCTCACTGCAAACGCTTGCGGGGGTGAGGACGTGAGCAGCAAGACAAGCCCAGCAGAGCTTTAAACCCTGCATCCAGCTCGCAGCAGTTGCATCTTGACGCATCCGTGGTGGCCGTGAGAGCCTGCAAAGCCTCTCCAACCGACGGTCCCTCGCTGCTCCTCCTGCGGAGTCACCCGGAAGGTGCAACGAGCCCGTAAACCGTGGAGGGGAGCACGAGGGGGTTCCGGGGAGAGAAGGAAAGCAAGAACCTCTCTAGACACAGCGGTGCCAGCGATGAGTCGCGGCGCCCGTGCCCTGCGCAGCCCAGCGCCCCGACCGAGCGTTGCCAAAGGCGGTTCAGCATTGCGACAGCGATGAAGCAACGCGTCGGCTCGACAGCCAGGGGCGAGGCGTCCAGACAGCGGCTGCAGACCTGGAGCAGGGAGGACAGAGCAGCTTCCACCGACCTAACCCTGAGAGTCCTTCAGTGACCTTGAACCGAGGGGAACACTGTCCCTGTCTGCATCTCGCCCGCGGGCAGAGCTCCGTACACCAGGAGCAGGGAGGAAAGCGATGCAGGATGGTACCGAGACCTCAGCCACATCGGGGCACGTGCTGCGCTGCTCACACACGGTTTTGGCTAATATCACCCCCGGTGCTCTGACCCTACCCAGTAATTAGCACCCTGCCGCTAACGAAGCCTCGGAAACCCAGAGTGACCGTCTTCTGCACAGGGCGGGAATCCCACCTACACCAGGAGCATCCAGCCCCGTAATTCCAGTCTGAAAAATCTCACCCTGCAGCTCGGTGTGACGCAAAAGCTCAAGAAGGGCCCGATCTGCACTGGGGGGGGCAGCTCCTTCCCATTTCGCTGGAAATGTCAGCGACCTTTTGCAGCAGAGACATCACATGAGCATCAACACCACCGCGTCCTTCATCCACCCGAAAAATGCCACCGACAGGAGATCCTGTGACTTTCTCCAGTCACCCTGTTTGTGTCACTGGTGCAGTGACGAGGGCAGAGATGATGCTCAGGAGAAACCCGCAACAGAGCCGGGGGCTCCCCTCCCTGCCCCAAGCAAGCAACACCCAGCGGGCTGGCTCCCAAAGGCGGGTGAGGACAGGGTCTGATCAGCCCGGTGACTGCTTCTGCCCTTGTTTCAACCGCCAAAGCGATTCCCCTGCGAGAAAAGGGCACCTTCCCCCGTGACCGCGCGGCTGTTTT
Organism: Pterocles orientalis; assembly: GCA_011057875.1. NCBI lineage: Eukaryota > Metazoa > Chordata > Aves > Pterocliformes > Pteroclidae > Pterocles > Pterocles orientalis. Next base: position 21,867 of record WKFP01013721.1, read on the forward strand.
CGTGCAAACCCGGCTCTTTTGGTAACGCCGATGACTGCAACATCATGTGAGGGTTTGCAACAAGGAGCAACTCCTACATCAGCCGCTGCAACCCGCCAGGCAGGCGGGGAGAGGAAGCAGAAGGTCGTTTGCTTTTGTCTCTGTTACAGGAAGAGCAGTCACGCTGGGCTGGCGGCGGTTCAGCTCTGAGCTCAGGGCTGGGAGCTGCCGGGGAAAGGCTGGGGCTGGAAAAAAAGCAGAGAGGCTAAAAAAGGAATTTACACATTGTGTGCAAGGGTCGGACCGCCCGGCACGTGAGCGATCTGCCTGCAGGTAACGGGTGACCTCTGCCTCCCTGAGCACTCCTTGGGCTGGGGGTTGTATTTAGAAAATCATAAAGAACAGGGACACGGACAATGTGCCAGCGCCCCTGGATTTACGGCGCTGAGCAATTGCCGGTGTGCAGGTGCCATCCTCCTGTGCACAGCCCCGGTCGCTGGCACCCGCCCAGCTGCACCGCCGCGTCCCGGGGGGCTGCGAAGCCAACCCCCAGCCCAAACCCTCAGCCGTACCCACGGGCACTTCTTGCCACCGGTTTTCACCCACGCACGGGCCAGGGAACACGGCTCTGCGGCTGCTGGAGCCCCCCCGGCTCCGTAAGAACCCGTTTGTCAGAGGGGAAGGACGATGTCTCCTGTGCCTGGCTGCTGACCTGAAACCGAGAGAGAGGGAAGGGCGAACGCTTTCCTCTGCACCCCCCGGGGAGGGGTCGGCACCGGCACAGCCACTCGCGGTGCCGCAGGCTGCAGGGCTGAAGCTGCCCGTCACCTCCAGTCCGAGCCCGAACGGGGATAACGGGGCCCTGAGTGCTGTCAGCGAGGCCAGAGGAGCCGCCAGCACCAGCTGGACCCTTCCCTTCCGCTGCGGACAAGATCTCACACCACCCATCCCGAGCCGTCGCTGGGGGCACTGACGGCTGACAGCGACGGCAACGCAGCGGAAGGAGCAGCCGGCCCAGTCTTCCCATTCAAACCCAGAACAAACCCAGCCACAACTGGGTTCAGTTAAAACCAGAATAAGCGGTTCTGTTCCCGGCAGGACTACGGGTCCCCGCTCCTCAGCAGCTTCCCGAGCAGACGAGACCTCGGGCTTCGCCTGCCCGCCCCGAGCGGTGCCGGGCAATCACATCTCCTCCCTTCACAGCACAGAGGCGCTTTTAAACCCGGTCCAAAAAACCACGTATGCCGAAAAAAAATATTAAAAAGAGGCACCAAATTTAGATCCTGCTTTGCCTAGCAAGTGAAGAGCTTAAATAAACATAATTACCCCAGTAAAAGGGAAAAAACCAAGCTTGCTTTGCTTTTGGGGTGATGGTACCAAGTAGAAATAAAGCCCAAAGCAGCGGCAGCATCACCGCCTCCGTCCGGCTGGGGCTGGGCATCAGGACGAGATCCCCTCGGTTCCAGACAGAGCGATGAAAGCCGGGACACGACGAACCCCAGGTTCAGCCCAGCTCCAGAGAGCAGAGACCGGCTGCGGCTGGAAGGGGGCAAGCGACCACCGCTGCTCTGAACGGACACCCGTGTCAGGAAAATAAAACTTAATCGAATCTCACTTGTTGATTTTTCCAAGAAAAAATGTCCCCAAGTGGCCCCAACACGTCCACACGGCTTTCCACTGCTCCTGGAGCATTCCTGGGAAAACAGAAGGGTAAAGATTCAACACAAAGGGAAGGAACAGACCCCACTGAACGCCTGCAGGCTCCGCGCAGCGATGGAACCGAGGCACCAGCGCCCGCGATGCCGGACACGGCGCCGGGTCCACCACACGCGATCCCCACCAGCACACCTCCTGCCGCAGGGCCGGTGTCACGCTCGGGTACTTCGAAAGGACGTGTTGGAGAGCTGCAGCTCTGAACACCCAAACCAGAGCTGAAAGCTGGAGGAAAACTGGAAAACCGTAACCTCTGCGGGGGCACGTGAACCCAAACTGGAACAGATGCCAGGCACCGATACAGGAGCCGGGGGATTTTCCGGCTCAGCGTCCCACCGCGTCCAGCTGCAGGGACGGGCAACAGGAAACTCGCATCCCATGATAAGCTCGCTTACAGGGATCAGTGGAATGTTACCGGTTTTTAAGTCATTTAAACAAACACATGAACCACCAGGCTGCTCATCGGCCACAGCACCAGGGAGCTGAGAACCGGGGCCTGAACCACAGCTGGTCTGGATGGTTTGGCTCCAGCGGCCACAGAACCCTTCCAGCCACTCCAGAGCCCTTCCAGCCACTCCAGAACCCTTCCAGCACCTGCAGAACCCTTCCAGCACCCCCAGAACCCTTCCAGCCACCCCAGAACCCTTCCAGCGCCTGCAGAACCCTTCCAGCACCTGCAGAACCCTTCCAGCCGCTCCAGAACCCTTCCAGCGCCTGCAGAACCCTTCCAGCACCTGCAGACCCCTTCCGGCCACTCCAGAACCCTTCCAGCCGCTCCAGAACCCTTCCAGCCGCTCCAGAACCCTTCCAGCCGCTCCAGAACCCTTCCAGCCGCTCCAGAACCCTTCCAGCCGCTCCAGAACCCTTCCAGCGGCTGCGGTGCCTCTGCACAGAAACGCAGACGGCTCGTGCGAGGAGCTAACTCCACCGAACCAAGCAGAGCACACTCGTGCACACACGGTTGCCATCCCCCACCGAGAGAAGCAATTCATTCTGATGCCTTTAAGAAAGCTTAAAGACTTATTAAAAGTCCCACGGAAAGATTTCCTAAATGTGTTTTATTTCTCCCAAATCTAACACACACCCTGTGTGCAGCAGCTCCGGGTACGGCTCAGCCTGCGCCGGCACCACGAGACCCAGGCTCCCGAGGACGATTGTCAAGCTTCTGAGAGACAGGGGTGAAATAAAACAAAAATATTTGTAAAACGTAAAAGGGATTTTTTTTCCACCACCAGTGGAGAATGTTTTTCAGGCAGCCAGCCAGCACCACTTCAAAGCATCAAAAAGCGTGTGGTTTGTGCACAGCTTTGCACTTCAATACTGAACACAGGGAAAAAAAAAAAAACTAAATCCAGGCGGGTTCAGTGATGCAGCCAGGCAACCGTCACTTTGATGCAGGAGGACGGACGTCAGCGGGGTGCATCACTGCGGGGCCGCGGACCCTCCTCCAGCACCTCGCTGCCCACGCTGCCGGCACCGCGACCCAAGGCACCGCTGTTCCCTCCGGCGAAAGGACAAAGCTGAGTCAGACGCTGGCTCACGGGCGGCTTTGGGAAGGTGTGGAGGGAACAGCGCGGGCTGCAGCCGGGAGGAGGCACGCGGCCGCGCTGCTCCCATCCTGCCGCCAGCCCCAGGGAGCGGGGACGGCGCTGGGACCGGGATGCAAAAACCATTTCATCCCTCTCCAAGGTGCTTAGGAAGATGTGGTCCTGGCGCTGCAGCTCCCCGGCTCTCGTTCAGCAGCGGGAAAATCAGAGTAACCCAGGCACGGCGTTCACACTGCCACGCACCGGACCTCCGCGCGGTATCAGCTCCGCGTCACCGGCGCGATCTGCAACCGGCTGCAGGGCTGAACGCGGACATAGGAAGGGAGAAGCGCAGCGTCTAGCAGCTCTGCTTTGCAGGACAGTTAACTGTCAATTCCTCACCTTCCAGGCAGTTCGGGACGGGGCTTGGCTCTCGCGTCCCCACAGTGAACCTGCTCAGCCCGGCCCCGACCCGGCTGTGCCCAAACGGACCCGGCGCTCCCTGCGCTGCGGCTCTGCGCTCCCGCTCCTGCTCTTTTCTCAGCGGGTCCACAGAGCCCACGCTGCCTCGTCGGTGGCAGACCAGAGCTGCTTCTTAGCAGCGAGTTGGAGTCGGAGGGTTTATTTAAAAAAGGGAAAGTCCTCGTGCTATCCGAGAGCCTCAGATGACGGCGGAAAGTTTCTCCTTCACGCCAAGATTAATGAGACAGCGCTGCACCTACCTGGAGTCTCCTGCGCTAAAAATAGGGGGCAGGAAGGCAGGATTTAGCATCTTGTGAAAAACGCCCATTTGGGTTTCCCGGGGTGGCCAATAGCTGCTTCCATATCGATTGCTAAAAAAATCCCGTTAGGCAGAACAAGCGCAGCCCTCGGCATCGTGCGTCTCCTCCTCCTCCTCCCCCCGTGGCCAGGATCCAGCCCCGGCACGCAGCCGCCCGCAGCCGAGCCGTGCCCGCGCGTCGCCGCTCGGCATCTGCGGCGAGGGAGTCGCGCTGCCGCCTCCTCGAGCCCCGAGGAACCCGCTCGGTTCCTTCCCCCTCTCCTGGGAATCTCCTGTTCTGGAAACGGCCGAAGACGGAGCAGAGTGCCGGGGACACGCTGCAATGGGACCAGCGTGATGCTCCGAGCACCCCAGCTCCCGTTCCTCCGATGGCTTTCGAACAGTGATGAAAACAAGATAAAAACAGGAGAAAGTTCACGTTACCCTGAATCATTCTGTAAGATTCGCTCCCACAGAGCGTTCACCAGACAGGAGCAGCACTGGTGGCGAGGGCACAACTCTTCGGTGACATTTCCGTTTTACTCAGAGAAGCGTCTTGCGCATCCCCTCGAGAGCGCCGGAGCCCACGGGAGCAGCTCTCGGTGCCGGCAGAGGCAGGAGGATGTTGTGGCAACGGTGCGGGGAGCACAGGAGGAGCTACGACTCCGTTTGGGGACTGAACCCTGACCTGCGAGATCACGAGTGGGCACCTGGGGGAGGACCAGTCCCCCCCGTTCAGCAGGAAACGTTTGGAGAAGGTGAAAGCAACCGCGGAGGGTGAGAGGGAGAAAGCAGGTGGATGAGTCAGCGCAGACCAAAAACACAAATAAATGCAGCGCGTGCATCCATCCCTTCATCCCTCCTCCTGGGGCTCGGGGACGCTGCAGACGCCGCACGCCGAGGGTGGAAGGAGGTGAATTCTCCCCGGGAGAACGGCATCGCTCTGACGGCGCGGAAACCCCCCGGGCCGGAGCGGGAAACGCCAGGGGAAGGCATCGGGTCCCTGGAAAGTGATTCAACGCCACGGCAGAGGCTGCGCGGGGCTTTAGGCAGCGCCGTGCGCCAGGCTGCCCAGCCGGACCCGTGCAAAGGAAAATCTCGGCTTGTTTTTATTTACTGCAGTGGAAGGAAGCTCCTCCATAAATAGGAACCGCCGGACCCAGGGCTGATGACACGGGCTCTGACCTCACCCATCCTCCGAGGGAAACACGGAATTTCGCTCTCGGCTGATGCACAAAACAAACCTGAGAATCCCCCTGAGCTGCTGGGGAAGGAAAGTGCTTTGGGGTTTTTTTTGGAACTAGAAAGAGGAAAAAATGAGCAAGTTCCTGAAAAAAAAAAAAAAATCAACATTCACCTCGAGAAGTCTGGTTTAAACTCTGGTTTGAGCCCAGCCTGCCTCCCCATCGTCCCTTCACCTCCCAAACGGCCTCAGGGTCCCCGATACAGCACCTGGCTCACAGCAGGTCTCACCGTGCACCCACATCGCTCTGCATTCGTTTGCGGATCTAAAAAAGGGACCGACTGCGCCTGCCTCGCAGGGAGAGGACACCCCCACAGCGCAGCAGTGCGACCAGCCTGGGCACGGGAGAGCGGCGGGACCGGGGGGGAAGAAAGCCGCGAGAACCCTCACCAAACCACCCGGGGAATCACGACACGTCTCACGCTGCCGCCCACGCAGCGGGCAAACGAAATAAAACAAACTTAATGAAAAAGAACCGACAGCGTAGGGACCGGCAGCTGAGCCGCGGCCGAGGTGCGGGCTGCTGGCCAGGGCACCTCCACCTCCAGGGCTCCGGTCTCTCGTGCCCCGGCTGTGCAGCCCCAGCTCCCGACTCGATTTGCCCCAGCTCCCGACTCCAGCGCCGAGCCCCGCGAGCACGCACGCGTCCCCCGAAGATAAACACGGCTCGTAGCCCGTGAATCAGCCCCAGCCAGCCCAGCGCCGAGCTGGGAACAGAGGCTCCTTTCCGAAATGTCAGAGTAGGAGTCTGCGGCGCGGCGGTGCCAGCTCCGGCGCTGGGGGATGCGGGGGGGCAGCGTGCCTCGAGGAATGAAGTAAGGTCAGTCCCAAATTTAGGGGTTGGCTGAATATTCTGTTAATGAGTCTTAAACGCAGCCTGTTAGAAACAAAGGGTTTATCTGGATACGGCACACGGCACGGTGCATCATCGGAGCGTGCGGCGAGACAGATGGTGGGTACGGCAGAGCCCCCCTGCGCGGCGCTGCCGCCACGATCGAAGCCTCGGCAAAGGATGGGGGCCAGTCAGCCCTCCCAGGGCCGCTCGGGGCAAAGCGAGATGCAGAAGGTCAGCGCTCCGTTAACGAAGGTTTTAAAGGAGCTGGCAGCTCGACAGGCACGCCGGAACAAGAAATCCACGGCAAGTCTTGCGTATCTTGCATTACTGTTAATATTTGATAACTTGCCAACCAACTGCTGACACTGAGGACGGGACGGCAGGTTCCCGGCTCTGCAGGAATCCTCCAAGTCTCCTACTGCCCCTCGGTCACCCACTTCACCAGCACCAGCCCCAACTGCTCCCCCAAGTCATGGAATCATAGAATAGAACCATTCAGGTTGGCAAAGAGCTCAAGGATCATCAAGTCCAACCGTCAACCCAACACCACCCAACCCACTAACCCATGTCCCTAAAAGGTCCGTGCATCAGGGGCAGCAACATCTGGAAGCCACTCTGGACCACCGCTGGATGCCCCTAACACCACACGCTTCGGTCCCCTGCATCCCCGGAGAGCAGCGTGTCCCCTCGCTCCCGCCAGCGCCCGCTGCCACCCTGACATTTCGGCAACTTTACGGCAGCAAGGAGAAGCCCAAACGCCCGCTCAACTCCACGAGCGGCGGATGAGCACGGTGACATTTGGCTCAGAATTAGAAAAACTGCAACGCGGCGAAACCCGCCAGCTTTCTGGGTTTACTCTCCAGGAGTAAATACAGCCAAGGCAGCAGACTTGCGAACGCTGGAGAAATGTATTCGAAAGCAACATCGCCCCAAAGTTAAAAGCAATAAAGCCAACGCTCCGTGTGAGCTTCCCGGCTCCGCTCTCGCCCGGAGCTGCAGATGGGGTGTCTGAGACCATCACGAAAAGCTCCGCTCCACCGCCGCAGCAGCAAGGCAGCGCTCAGCGTGCGGCACAGCGTCCCGCTGGGGCCTGGGCTCGCCGCGGACGGCTGCAGCCCGTGAAAGCCAGCGGAGCATCCTGCTGAGCCACCCCACCCACCGCCCCGGGAAGGCTGCGAGGGTGCGGCGGCCGCGGCCGGGCGCTTGCAGCGTGAAGGCAAAGGAAAGGCTGCGCTGGGCGCTCTCCTTCTGGCAGGTTCCCCTCCGCGTTCAATGTTTTTCACGCCAGGAACGAGGCACCATCAGGCTGCGGCAGAGGCAGCTCTGCGTGTACAGAAAGCAGAAACTGCCGTTCGTTAAGAGATCTGGGGAGCGCTGGAGCAGCGCAGAGATGCTGCTTTAACTGCTTCACCCCACGGCTGCAGCCTCTGCAGCAGACGTTCCTCTCCGAGGTTCGATCCGGGGTACGGCACCTGCCCAAAGCCAGCGGCAGGTTTATTGCAAACCAGCCCTACTGCTCAGGCCCCCTTCCAGCCTGGCAACAGCGTGGCAACTCCGCCACAACTTCTGCGCCAAAGCAAGAGAAAGCGATTTTCTCCTGAAGTTCTGCAGAACTATCCCCAGCTCCCGGAGGAGCCGCCGGGGGCACGGGCAGAGCGAGCTGCGGGGTGCCAGGCTGCGGCGCTGCGGGGACAGCCACCGTCACCTCCGCTCACACCTCCAGCCGTCAGCGGACCGGAGGGGGCTCGGGGACATTTGGGACCCCGCCGCCGAGCACAAGCAGGGGTAGCTGCAGAAAAGCAGCCGCTCTCCATCCGTCCGTCCCCCAGTCCCCGGGCACGCTCGGGACACGCTGCGGGTTGTCCCCTCCAGCGAGGGCTGGGCAGCAGCAGGAGCAGAACCACGAAAGCAGAACGTAAATTAAAGCCTCTGACGGAGCTTTGCGTGGGACAGGGCAGCGACGCGCTGCGTGGATCTACCCGTGGCACCCGGGAGGGCGACTCGTTCTGCAGAGCAGCCGTCGGTCCAGCGAGCCCTGCGGCTGTTTGGAGGACGGCGGCGGCTCGTGTTCAGCTCCCATTCACTCCGCACGGGCGCGGGGCTGCAGCTCGGCAGCTCTCGCCGTCTTCTTCTGGACCTTCCAGGTGCTCCAGAGGGTCCGGGCTCCGGCCGCGCTCCAGCAAACACCGCGTGGGTGAAGCCAAGAGGAGCCACGGGTCACAGCTTTGGACTGAAGGGAAGTCATGAGGAGTTTGCCGCGCTCCACCGGCGTCCTGCTGCGTTTACAATTAAAATACCACGGGGAAAAACCACTGCCTGCAGAGAGGGGAAGAGATTTGTGATTGTCTCAGGTGCCTTGAACCCCTCCTGGCCTTGAATCCTCCTCCAGGCGCTGCACGCAGCAGGTCAGCGAGCTGCAGAGCCCATCGAGGGCCGACGGTTACTCTCCTTTCCGTTCAGGTCACAAGCGCTCGCTAACATTTATCTGCAGAAGCCGCAGCACTAAGCCCGTCTCCTTCTAAGGTTAGCGATCACACTTCACCATTTCCTGAGACTGTTTCAATGCCAGTTAGCGGTCCCTTCTAAAGAAAAATAAAAATCCCCTTTTTCATTGGGGAAATTCAGAGAAAACGGGTGAATTCTAGTGAAAAATTAAAAGGAACATCAAAGTGAAACCAAGCAGCTTCATGTCACACCGTCCCTTCCGTCCCCTCCCAAAGGCCAGGATCAGGATTTCACTTTCCCAGAAACGCATTTTGGAGCTCAGCCCTCTCCCCACATCCCCGGCTGCACACCAGGAGACGAGTCTGTGCGAAAACTCCCCTCCTGCCCCCCGGCCTCTTCACAAACCATCTCAGCAGCGGTGACCAAACCCCGCCGGCGTCCCCACCCCTCGGTGGCGGCTGTGACAACCGAGGGTTTGCTCAGAAGGTGGCCCTGGGAAAGGGCTTTGTTTTGTTTTCCCTTGCTGCCCTTCCACCCTTCCCTGGCCACAGCTGGAGCCACACATCTGGATATTTGAGCAAATTTGCAAACCTGCATTTCACCGTTAACCCTGCGCGGCTCCAGCACGCGGCTGAAAATTCACCTGATAACTAAAGGAGGCTAAAATCCGGTGTACGGTGCGGTAAACGTTTCCTAACCTCAGCCAAAGGGCAGAGCGTGCCCGAGCTCCTCTAGCCCTCAGCACGGGCTGGTTGCACCGTGCGGGTGCCGGGGACACGCGGTCCCTTGGCCGGACAGCTGCGGCAGGGCGAGCGGCGGTGACGGGGCGCGTTAGAAACCAGCACGGAGTCAGCCCGGCACGGGCAGGATGGCTCCAACAACGCACCGCCCGGGGTGCTGAGCATCAAAGCCACGGCTGGGGAGGTGCAGAGGGACGGACGCCTCTCCTCCTCCGGCTCAGGGGAGCTGGGACCCTGCCCGTCAGAGATGCTCTGACTCCACAGAAGCCCAAATTCGATTTCTTCAGAAGCAAAAAGCCGACCGTCCCCCCGCGAGGGCAGCAATGAGGGCGTGCTGAGAAATGCCGCCCGAGCCGAGCGTCCTCTCCTTCCCCCTCCCGCTGCACGCCGACCGGGAGTTGTTTGTCTCCACTCTCCATTTGTCATCCTCGCTCACAGAGCGCATGAGTCAGCCTGCGCGCCGCAGATGCTGCCGATAAAAGCACACACGCTCCATTTGGGAATATCAGCCACCCTGCCGAACAGAGACAGCTCAAAAAACAAATCCCCAGCCACCCAGTCCCAGTCAGCTGTGCCAGTAAGCGCCTGGAAAATGTCACTGGCTTTACACGTTGTACACACATCCATCTCGGGATGCTCCCGATTAACCCCTCGGCTCCTGCGGGGTCGGAGGCACACACCTCGCCGAAGGGCAGCAAACAAGCCGCAGCTCCAGCACGGAACAGCCTGTCCCAGGGGAGCCGCTCGCTCGTTCTGTCCCAACAAAAAGGAGATCTGGCACTTATTCTTGCACAGCAATCCTACCCAGGCCGGGTTTTGGCTCTGGATGATTTTCCAGAGCAGCAAAACTGAAGCAATCCATCTTCACGCAGACCGGCCGCTGCACAGCTCGAGCCCCGGCCAGCTGGAAGCTCCATCCCAGAGACCAGCAGCTTTGCTTTGGAAAAGGGATTTGATGAGCTTCGGTGAAACAGCACCGACTGCCGGTGCTCTCACCACCGCTTTGGAACCAGCTGACCAGCACAGAATTAAACGAGATAAAGCGTGCACGCAGATAACCCCCCTCCATACCCCTCCGCACGGTTAGAAAGCCGCCAGCCCCCGTGCTGATGAACCTCGGCGGCACTGACCGCGCTCTCGCCACCCCGGCGCAGCGCAGGGCAGGTCTGAACGCTCCTTTCAGGCACATCTGGAGAGCTATCCTATTATCTCTTAAAAAAAAAAAAAACAACCACCAGCAAAAAACCACCGTGACCCAGTTCACAGCGTACAGCTCGTCTCGTTCCCGCGGGGCGCGGAGGCAGCCGCGGTGCAGAGTGTCCTGACCGGGGACAGCAGCAGCCCCCCTCCCGGGGCCGGTCCCCAGGAGCCTGCTCTGCCTGCGCCAAACGCTTCCTCCCGCCGCTCGCCGACCGGTTCTGCAGCACCCTGCAACCAGAGCCGCGGCAGAAATGCCACAGATTAAGGATCAAAAGCTCCTCTGCTCACAAGTGGTTTGGTTTTTTTTTTTAAAGCTTCCAGATGCAGCTCCATTTGCACACAGAGCATCGCGAAGCCGTGAAGACCCGGAGGAGCTCCAGCCCAAGCCGGTCAGGCTCTACACGTGCAGCCCCCAGATGTGCTGCGTCCAGACGTCCTTCAGGCCGGCAGCAGCCTCGGGTCTGTGCAGCCTCCGCGGGGACCTCGATAACGAGAGGAACACGCGCAGCGCCCTGGTCAAGGGCGTTAAAAGCTCATCTCAGACATAACAGGATTAAGCGACGGGAGGTGCAGGTATCCTGGAAAGAGCGCAGACCTGGGCTGGACGCCTGGGCACCGGGGGCCTGGCAGCCGGGTGCTGGGAACGAGCACAGCGCCCGTGTTTAAACTCCGGTGTTTGCAGGCGACGAAGCACACCACGCGCCTGGGAGGAGCGCGGTTTGTGACCTCCTCCGGGCACAGCCCAGCGCTGCCGCCGAGCAGCTTCTGCTGGCAAACGGCCCCGCGGGCACCCGCGTCGGCAGGAGAAGCTCCCGCGGTCGTCGGCGTGCTGCTGCCGCTGTGAGATCCTGGGGCCAAGGCTCTACGGGAAAAGCAGCATTACCTGGGGACCAGCACCAGCCCAGGGTCACCTTCCTCCGCCGCACGCTTGGTGTTGCTCCTGCGCTGCACCACCGCTTCCAGCCCGCAGAACTGGAGTCCTGCCGGATCCCACCGCTAGCCGTCAGCTCTCCAGGAACGCAAACCAACCCGCAAGAAACTGCAGTTAGAGAACAAGCCTTTGAACCAGACACTGGCCAAAGCATGCAGAGCGACAACAACGTCAGCAGCGGGATCTCGACGGCAAACTCATCCCAAATTCATCCCAACAGCACACCGAACCCACCAACGTCGGCACAAAGGGCCCCAGGACTGCCGGACTCAGAGCAACGCCAAAGGCGTTTGTATGTTCTGGCACCAAAACAAATCTCTTTAACATCCCCGATATTTCTCGCCCGTGGAGACCAGAGCTCCCCATCTCATCTACGGCCTCGCCAACAGCGTGGGAAACTCGTCACCGCAACCAAACAACGGCGACGCTGCCTGCCACCTCCCGCCCACCCCAACGAGCCCCGTCTTCAGCTGCTTCCCAACCGCCGCGAGGCCAACGGACCCAAACCCACCCCGGGTCCTGCCCGGGGGCCGGCCGCTTGCACCCGCGCTCGAGCTGTCCCAACGGGAGGTTAGTGCGAGCGGGACAGCCCGCAGGAAGGCAGCAGAGCATCGTCCCGTGTGTCGCCCTGCAGCACGCGGGACACGAGCTGGAAACCCAGAAGGCGAGAGGCGCAGCCGGCAGACCAGACACGGCACGGAGCCGTTGGCACAGGCTCCTTCCATCGTTATTTCCCCGTTTGTGGTGCATCGTGACAGCTCTAAGGGAGCACGTAAGCTGCATCGGCAGGATCCAGGAAAAGCTACTTTGAGAGTTCTTCACACGTAAGAACGTACTTTTATCAGCTCCAGAAAAGGGAAAACCTGCCTAAGGTGCAACTAACTCACAAGCTTCCCACCTGAAACCATCCACACGAACGGCCTCAGGATGAAAGACATCTGAAGGCAAAACTCAAGCAGCGACGTGCTGGATTTAGCGCTCGCTCCCAGCCCCCTTCGCAGAGCGGGGCAGGATCAGAGCCTCCCGCCCGGGCTGGGGACCCGCTCGGACCCAGCTCTGGGTGCCGTGAGCCCAGGGCTCCGCGTCGGGGCAGCCGGAGCAACGCGACCACGGCACAAAGCTGTTTCTCAGGCCCTGCTGGAACTGCATCAAACCCCGCTGCCTGTTGATCCAGCCGCTGGTGCGAACTCGAGCGGAGCCAGCCGCCGACACAGCCAGCCCTGGCGTTGAACCCAGCTCCAGCAACCCTTGCAGTTCTCAGTATTTTTTTTTCCCCCCCTCTGCTTGGAACCCCGTAAATAACATTTCTGTTTGCCATTAATCCGCTCACGCTGGCGCTTCCCAGAGTAACCGCTGCTGGGAACAGGCTTGTGTGTCTTCAGATGCCCAGGGCTTCCCCGCCGCGCCGACCTGCCAGCCCGGCAGAATGCAAAGAGCCGCCGGCGCAGAAACCAGCATCCCCGGCGGGCAGGGCTGCGGCACCGCGGGCACGCTGCCCAACACAGGGGAGACTGCTGCGGGAAACAGGAG
>WKFP01013721.1:37723-51433 GCA_011057875.1 Pterocles orientalis
TCTCGTTCCCGCGGGGCGCGGAGGCAGCCGCGGTGCAGAGTGTCCTGACCGGGGACAGCAGCAGCCCCCCTCCCGGGGCCGGTCCCCAGGAGCCTGCTCTGCCTGCGCCAAACGCTTCCTCCCGCCACTCGCCGACCGGTTCTGCAGCACCCTGCAACCAGAGCCGCGGCAGAAATGCCACAGATTAAGGATCAAAAGCTCCTCTGCTCACAAGTGGTTTGGTTTTTTTTTTTTAAAGCTTCCAGATGCAGCTCCATTTGCACGCAGAGCATCGCGAAGCCGTGAAGACCCGGAGGAGCTCCAGCCCAAGCCGGTCAGGCTCTACACGTGCAGCCCCCAGATGTGCTGCGTCCAGACGTCCTTCAGGCCGGCAGCAGCCTCGGGTCTGTGCAGCCTCCGCGGGGACCTCGATAACGAGAGGAACACGCGCAGCGCCCTGGTCAAGGGCGTTAAAAGCTCATCTCAGACATAACAGGATTAAGCGACAGGAGGTGCAGGTATCGTGGAAAGAGCGCAGACCTGGGCTGGACGCCTGGGCACCGGGGTCCTGGCAGCCGTGTGCTGGGAACGAGCACAGCGCCCGTGTTTAAACTCCGGTGTTTGCAGGCGACGAAGCACACCACGCGCCTGGGAGGAGCGCGGTTTGTGACCTCCTCCGGGCACAGCTCAGCGCTGCCGCCGAGCAGCTTCTGCTGGCAAACGGCCCCGCGGGCACCCGCGTCGGCAGGAGAAGCTCCCGTGGTCGTCGGCGTGCTGCTGCCGCTGTGAGATCCCGGGGCCAAGGCTCTACGGGAAAAGCAGCGTTACCTGGGGACCAGCACCAGCCCAGGGTCACCTTCCTCCGCCGCGCACTTGGCGTTGCTCCTGCGCTGCACCACCGCTTCCAGCCCGCACCACCGCTTCCAGCCCGCAGAACTGGAGTCTTGCCGGATCCCACCGCCAGCCGTCAGCTCTCCAGGAACGCAAACCAACCCGCAAGAAATTGGAGTTAGAGAACAAGCCTTTGAACCAGACACTGGCCAAAGCATGCAGAGTGACAACAACGTCAGCAGCGGGATCTCGACGGCAAACTCATCCCAAATTCATCCCAACAGCACACCGAACCCACCAACGTCGGCACAAAGGGCCCCAGGACTGCCGGACTCAGAGCAACGCCAAAGGCGTTTGTATGTTCTGGCACCAAAACAAATCTCTTTAACATCCCCGATATTTCTCGCCCGTGGAGACCAGAGCTCCCCATCTCATCTACGGCCTCGCCAGCAGCGTGGGAAACTCGTCACCGCAACCAAACAACGGCGACGCTGCCCGCCACCTCCCGCCCACCCCAACGAGCCCCGTCTTCAGCTGCTTCCCAGCCGCCGCGAGGCCAACGGACCCAAACCCACCCCGGGTCCTGCCCGGGGGCCGGCCGCTCGCACCCGCTGTCCCGACGGGAGGTTAGCGCGAGCGGGACAGCCCGCGGGAAGGCAGCAGAGCGTCGTCCCGTGTCTCGCCCTGCAGCACGCGGGACACGAGCTGGAAACCCAGAAGGCGAGAGGTGCAGCCGGCAGACCAGACACGGCACGGAGCCGCTGGCACGGGCTCCTTCCATCGTTATTTCCCCGTTTGTGGTGCATCGTGACAGCTCTAAGGGAGCACGTAAGCTCCATCGGCAGGATCCAGGAAAAGCTACTTTGAGAGTTCTTCACACGGAAGAACGCACTTTTATCAGCCCCAGAAAAGGGAAAACCTGCCTAAGGTGCAACTAACTCACAAGCTTCCCACCTGAAACCATCCACACGAACGGCCTCAGGATGAAAGACATCTGAAGGCAAAACTCAAGCAGCGACGTGCTGGATTTAGCGCTCGCTCCCAGCCCCCTTCGCAGAGCGGGGCAGGATCAGAGCCCCCACCCGGGCTGGGGACCCGCTCGGACCCAGCTCTGGGTGCCGTGAGCCCAGGGCTCCGCGTCGGGGCAGCCGGAGCAACGCGACCACGGCACAAAGCTGTTTCTCAGGCCCTGCTGGAACTGCATCAAACCCCGCTGCCTGTTGATCCAGCCGCTGGTGCGAACTCGAGCGGAGCCAGCCGCCGACACAGCCAGCCCTGGCGCTGAACCCAGCTCCAGCAACCCTTGCAGTTCTCAGTATTTTTTTTTCCCCCCCTCTGCTTGGAACCCCGTAAATAACATTTCTGTTTGCCATTAATCCGCTCACGCTGGCGCTTCCCAGAGTAACCGCTGCTGGGAACAGGCTTGTGTGTCTTCAGATGCCCAGGGCTTCCCCGCCGCGCCGACCTGCCAGCCCGGCAGAATGCAAAGAGCCGCCGGCGCAGAAACCAGCATCCCCGGCGGGCAGGGCTGCGGCACCGCGGGCACGCTGCCCAACACAGGGGAGACTGCTGCGGGAAACAGGAGCAGGACGCCAGCGTCGGGATGCGGATAATCCTTCCACAAACCCAACTCTGTGACACACCTTGTCAGCTGGCCGTACAGAAATCCAGCAGCTTTTCTGGGAAGCAGAGATGCTCCGGGATGCAGCTTCACGTGGGATTGCTGCCAGCGGAGATGGCACGCTGCAGGCTAATATATTCAGCACTAAAATTCTACTGTAGGCACAGAAATAACGGAAAACACGAAGGAATGTTGTTGTTCTAACTCACTCTTGGGCTTTGCTGCTCCCGCTGACCATTTCAGTCGCCCGGTGAAGTCCTCAGGCAAAGCACACGCAGAACAACGGCTCCTACGCCCCGGTTAACTTCTGCCTAACAGCAAGAAGGAGCCAGATTGTCACCTGAACATCTGAGACTGGAACAAGCCCCAGCAGCAACGGGAGGCAAGGGGTGAGGACGAACAGAGACCGTTAGAGACCATCACCTGCAACCCGCCGTAATTCTGCTGCGCTGCAGGGAAGGAAGATGCAGCAGTTGGATATAACCAGAGAGTTTCCGACGGGCAAGTTTGAAACTTAGGAGTTCTGGAAAAGGATGCGGGAGCAGCCTCCAGGCAAACGCTGCTGGAATAAACGGTGTTCAGCCGCAGGGGGAAGGACACTGCACGCCGGGAAGGAAACCTGCTGTCACCCCGGGCTCCAGCAAACCCGGGAGCGGCGGGAGAGGCTCCAGCGGGAGGAATCCAGCTTTGATTAGGAAAAACCGACAGCCGAGGGAAAGCATGCTGGAACATTTCATACAAACTGTTCTGATACACTGATGTGCATCCTACAGCGGAGCAGGATTTGGTCTCTGCAGCAGCGTCACCGGCGGCTCCCGCCGTGGCAGGGACGGTGCCAGCCAGGCACGACCCGCCCGCGGGTTTTGGGGTGCTGGGGCCACATCGGGCAGTGAGACACGAGCAGCGTTGGTAACGCAGCCGAGGGCTCATCGATCGAGTCACCCAGCCACAGGAAACTCACCCAGCTCACCGCATCTCCCCCTGCCCGCCCACCCACGGGGAGAATGGCGAGGGAGGGGACGGCGAGGGGACCCCAGCCTGGCAGAGCCGGGGAACGGGGAGGGGTCCCCAGCCCCACAGACAGCGACCGGCCGAGCCGGGGAACGGGGAGGGGTCCCCAGCCCCACAGACAGCGACCAGCCGAGCTGGGGGACGGCGAGGGGACCGCAGCCCAGCAGAGCCGGGGAATGGCGAGGGGACCCCAGCCCCGCAGAGCCGGGGAATGGCGAGGGGACCCCAGCCCCGCAGAGCTGGGGGACGGCGAGGGGTCCCCAGCCCCGCAGACAGCAACCGGCCGAGCTGGGGAACGGGCTCTGTGATTCACAGCCCGGCCGTGCAAAGGGCCCGCGAGCACGTCGCTGCTCTGCCCCATCCAACAGTCAATACTGGCCCCGAGCCATTTTCTTCCTCTCGGGGAGACTCCCAGCGCTGTTTTGGCACAAAGGCAAGGGATCAGCCGGTCCCGGTCTCCAGCTATGGCAGTTTTACTCCAGCTCCTCCCCAGCTCCCCTCTCCTCCTGCCACCTTTCAGGGTCCCGAGGGACCACAACGACCCTTTCTGCCCAAGGTCCAAGCTCTCCAAAACCAACTGTGCTCCTCCAACTGAACTCGCTGGGGCTGTGAACCCTCTTTCCAGCCGTTCTTACCCCGTAATGCATTTCCCAGATGCGATGCTCAAACGGCAGCCGGCTGGAAAGCTGGTGCAGGCAGCTGTGAAACCCAGCACCCGGCTGTGGGAACGCAGAGGGCAGCTCCCCGACGCCAGCGAAAACAGAGAGGTGTCAACCCATCTGCAGAACGAACAGCAACGTCCCCACCCAGACAGAGCAAAGGAGGAGCCGCAGGAAGGGGTTCCAGCAGCAAAGGTAACGACACTGGGCATCCCCACGCAGCTCCTCCACCACAATCGTCTCCATCGTCTCCCGCTCAAGCCTTTCACACCCCTTCCAGCCGGAACAGAGCAGACTGTCGGCGCTGATTGCACCCTCAGCCCTGCGCTCATTCGGGCTGACCCTGGGAGAGGCGGGTAGCCAGCCCCTATTGCCGTCCCGGGCACTGAGCCTGAACCCCGCCAGCAGTTCTCCCCTCTCCTCTTCCCACGATTCGGCCAAACAGCAAGATCTCCTGGGGCCAGCTCCCAGGCAGCGAGAAGAGCGGGTGCTGCTGCGGGGTGTAACGTGCTCGGCGCTCCCTCTCCAGCCCTCTGCTCTCCCAGAGCTCCGTGACCGTTCCCCTCGAAGGGCTGCACACATCGCTTCAGGGTACCCCAAAAATCCTGGCCCCGGGAGGGTCCCCAGCTCCCGAGGCACGAACGGTCTGTGCAAGGAGAGGGACAGTGTCACATCCAGATGACCCCGAGCAGCACAGGAGCCGGGCACACAAATGGTCCGTCCCTGGTCCCTAAAGCGATGCGACGGGACATGGCTGGAGGGCAGCGGGGGACGCATTCGGACCAGACCCACAGCGCTGAGGAGTCTGCTGCAAAAGAACATTCGAGGGGTGACTCGTGATGGTGACAAGATCCTGAAGAGAGGTTTGGGGTTGGTCTGCAAAGGAAATCTGTCCTGCTGAACCGAAACATCCAGCTGAGCAAACCCTCACTCTGAATTTTTGAGGCGAAGGTGTTTAACGCGTCTCCTCGTCTCGTCCCCTCTACAAAGGAAAACTCCCCGTCAGGCTGCAGCTCCTGGAAATCGGACAGAGGGGTGCTCGTATCGCCAGACCTCAGCCTGGCACCAGCTTCACACTGAAGGTGACGAGAGGTACAAGGAAAGGAGAAAACTGGGAAAAACAGGTTAGAAAACCAGAGCATCTCACCCTACCTCTTAGGAGACTGAGACCCGAGCGAGGCCCCTGGAAAGAGCCAGGACACTGCCCCAGATTTTTGTTGAGATACGAAACCGGGGTTATCTCAGCTACACTAGAGTAACACGCAGGGACTGCCACCATCTCCAACCTTCCCTTCACTGCGTGCACGCCCCTGGCTGTGTCTGATCTGGAAGCAGAGGACTTCGCACAGGCTGCAGAAATTACGTTCTCCAAAAAGCGTTTTGAGCACCGGGGAGGGAAGGAAAGGTGGAGGGTGAGTTGGTGTGTGGAAGAGGAGAAGGAGCATCACAGACCGGCCATCCCCGACAAATTACAGACTGCGGGGAAAAAATATGGGACAACTCAGCTGGCAGCCAGGCACAGGAGAGGGACATTCTGCAGGGTCAGGTGTCGTTCAGGGACGCTGGATGAGATCCGACAAACCGCTCCGAGCACCTCGCTGAGCTCGAATCAGCAGAACTGTAAATCCTGTCCTGCTTCAAACACAATCCGACCGCGAGCAGGGGCTGCTGCACTTGGAAGTGGTTTGGTTTTAGGGGTTTTTTTTAAATGTAAGCACTAGAGACAGGGTCCAAATTCACCCGCGAGCTCGCCAGCAGCCTTCCTCCCAGATTCCCGCGTTCCCAGCGCGGTCCCGGAGCCAGGGCGGCTCTACCGCCCGCCTGGGAGAACAGCCACGGCGAGTTCTGCCGAGGCACAAACTGCAGCTGAAACACCAGCGGGTCCCCTGAGCGCGTCACTCTCGCCCCGGGTCTCAGAGCTCCGCGGGGAGCGGCGAGGAAGAGGAGCCTCGGGGGAAACCGCAGAGAGCAGCCGGCCGGTTCCTACCCCAGCTCTGCCCCAGCTTTCCTGCTCGGCCTCGGGAAAACAACCGACCTCCTCCTCCTGTGTGCCCGCTGTGAATGTGAACAAAGCCTCGGACACAGACAGAAACCAGCATTTGTCGCAGAGGAGGCAGAGCTCTTGTCCGTGCTGATAAAGCCGCAGATGTGCTTGCACAACGCCCGGCAGCTCACCCAAAGAAATCCTTTGCACAATGCCCAGGTTAACTGTTAGTCCTCCACGGATCACCTGCTGCAAGATCTCCCATGCCGCTGCAAAAAATCCCGAGATAATTGCAAACCACTAAAAACCCACCAAATATTGTGTAGGACACACAGGGAGCACGCAGACAAACAGACCCGCTCAGGACAACCCCGCGGTTTGAATTACAGCTTATCTCCGACGCCCGCCTAACGCGTCTGCAGGCTGAGGAACCGTTTTTGCTGAACACGAGGTTTTACAACTTTCACCCCACGGCTCCTCCCAGCAGAGCCCCCAGCCCTGCCTCGAGCCGTCCCCCCCCAGCCACAGGCAGCCCGGCCAGGGGGGCACCAGCCCCGACACCGATTTCTGCCTCCCAGCTCCTCTGCTTTGTATTTCAAAGGCAGGAGGCTTCCTGGGGCCAGCCCCAGAACCCTTCCCATTATTTCTTCTGCTTTGGTCACTGGGGACAGCTCTGAGCTTCCCACAGCCTGCGTCCCCAGAGCGAACCCCATCCCCGCAGCACGAGGAGGATGCTGGGGATGAAGGCTTTCAACCCAGCAAACACCTTGTGCTGATTAGTTCAACAGTCCAGGAGATTTCTCAGAGAGACGAAGGGTTTGGATGTTCAGCTGCTGCCCCACAATTAGCAGTTTGTTTGTTTTCAGCCACTTTCAAAAGAAGAACCCGGAGCAGCAGGACGGGTTTGCAGAGGCAGGGGCTGGGAGAAGCACTTGAGGTGACTCAGGCTCTTTTCCCACACTGACAGCAGGGCGAAGGGGCAGCAGGCGTCGCTCAGCTCCCTGTCGTGGGTTAAGCAGAGCAGAGTTAATTTTTTTTCCTTTCCCTCTGCTTCGGGGGCTGGCTGCAAGAGGACTGGAACCCGCAGCGTGTGCCCCGCACAGCCACCCCCTCCTCACCCTCCACGGCGCACACCGGACACTGCGGCCGCGCACGGAGCCGGTGCGGGGTGGGACCTGGGCAGGAGCACGGGCTTTGCAGCAGCAGGGAAAGGAACCGGAGGAATTACCGGCAGCACAGGCCACTCCCGTTGGCAGGGCTCTGCAGCCGGAGCCACGCTTTATAAGGAAATTTCTTGGATGAAACTGCCTGTCCTCATGTTGCCGAGATGTTTTTTGTTTTTTTTTGTTTTTATTCCGTTGCAGATACTCCACGAAGTTATTCTTAGGAGGTGTTTGTACGGAACCAAAGCTGTCCTCGGGCTGGGGACTATCTGCAGGAACACCAGCACGGACTGGAGATCTGCCGAGGAAACGGAGCATCCTTCAGCTCAGAGCTGCTGAGCTAAGGACCAGAAGATCCAAAAACAAGTCCCAGGAAATTCAGGTTCAAGAAGCTCCCGGTACAGATGATGTAACACGGTTAAATCGGGCTTTGTCCAACCTTTGGCTATTAACGGTCAGAGAGCCGCTGGGTCGCTGCCAAACGCCGGGAATCGATGGCATTTCATCACCCGGCTACGGTAATATTCAGATGGGAGGCTTCCAAGGAAAGTTCAAGCTCTCGGTTTGTTTGTACAGGGGGTGCCTGTTCCTTCCAGCTCAACGACTGACGGCACCGGGCACAGCCCTGGCCGTGTCCTCACGGGTACACGGAAACTCCAGATTAATAAAAACCTCCCCGCACCTCGTTTTTAAAAAGATGCAGAATCCCAACACTGCCGTCCTGCTGCCTGCAGCCGGGGCTGGAGCTGCTCAGAATGACATCGAAGGCACCGAGGAATGGGATGAATTGTCTGTTTTTTGGGGCTGGTTCGGTTTTTTTGCCCCAGATGAAGGCTGGTCTGAGCTGGGGGATGTGGATTGTCCTCTTCCATCATCCGTCCCCATAACGACCGGGGCTGAGCGCAGCAGCAGGCGGAAGCCGGGAGCACTGCGGGTTGAGAAGCGCGGCTGCCGGCTGATTTGGCTCTTCGTGGCCACCGCCGGACACACATTTTCCCCTCGGGCTTGTACAGTAACACCCGCGGTGGCTCTGGGTGGAACCGGAGTGAAAGCTGAACTCCAAGGAAAGAACAGCTCACGGGTGAGCTGCTGCGGACACAGCAGAGGAGAAACCCAAAACAGAGACTCCTCCAGGCCAACTGCCATCAAAAAAAAAAAAAAACAAAACAACTTTCCTTTCATATTTTGAACTGAAATAGCCGAGTGCCTAATGAGCACGCTGCAACCGCCTTTGCTCAGCGAAATGGCATTTCGGGATCCCAGATGAATTCCAGCGAACTGCAGCTCCAGCAGCGGAAAGGAGCCGAAATCCACCTGATCTGAATAAGAACCAACAGGATTGAAATGCCAGAGGGCAACTAATAAAGGTGTCTGGTAGCTGAAGGGATCTGGAGACAGCTCTGGGATTCAAAATTTAAACAAATACTAAACAAATGAGGCGGTGCAGAGGAATGCTGGCCTCGGGGCGGAGGAATGCGAGCCCGGGAGAGCCCAGGGATGGGAACCGGCCGGCAGCGGGGAGAGCGGGTGCTGGTTCGGCACTTTTACACACAGCTGTACTTAGGAAAACCAGATAGAGACCAAGCAAACCTGCTTAATGCCTATGCAGCTCTGCTCCGCAGCCTGAAAGCACAAACTCAACGAGATTGAGATGAGAGATTGAGGGCTTTCACACTAGAAAGTCAGAAATTAATCATAGAAACAACCAGCAGCTGGATTATTCCCCTAAACCCCCTGCACCCTCCTGGCGATTTGCATTTCCAACAGAAATTTCGCAGCAGATGGATGGACGGATCCTCTCCCCACCTTGTCTACAAGCTCACACAGGACTGAACAGTCCTCCCAGTCAGCCCACAACCAGGGCTTCCTATCTCACCAGAAAATAGGAGGTTTGGTTAAGAAATCGCAGTAAGCACTTTTGCACAACGATAGAGGAGCGCTCAGGCAGCTCTAAACGTCACCGAGTTTATTAACAGACAGACCCGGCTCAGCACGGGCCAGCCCCGAGGCTCGCTGGTGGCGTGTGACACTGGGAGCACCAGGGTTTCCTAAAACCAAACCCAAACCCGCTGTTTACACAATCTGCCCCGTAGATGCCACCACGGCGTCAAACAGCGACGGGCGACGCCTGCACGTCCATCAGCATGCCACCGAGACAAACAAGCGTCGGGCTCACGCGCGAGCAGCCCGTCGGCTCCTGGGGCTGCACCCAACACCTTCCAACGACCACACCGCAGCTCTGCGGCTAGGCAGGACCACGGGGATAGGTCTGTGTTCACCCAGAGTTCAGGGGTTTCAGGAAAAGCTGATTTCACCGTCTGCCACTTCGGCACAGGCAGCACAGAGCAGCGGGTCACCCCAACGCCAGGGACCCCCTCGCTCCTCCCCACACCTCCGGCGCTCCTGCAGAGGACTGTTAGGGCAGGCGAGGGAGCAGAGGAGGAAGGCTGCGAGCTGCCGGGAGGGAAGCCCCGGGGGCCGTCGGCGCTGAAGGTTAGCTGGGTGCGCAGGTGGAGCGCGTGGGAGGGCAGGAAGGACAGAAACCAGAGCCAGTAAGAACTGACTCAGCGACGCTCACCCCCTTCCATTATCTCCCATCTCAAAGCAGAAAATGTTAAAATACACTTTCAAAATGAGAAAGCAAGCTGGTTTATGTAATGCTGCTGGAAGCAGGGAGACGTTTGAACTCCTGCAGGTTACCAAGAGCACCAAGGTGTTGGGAAGCTGCCGATGAAATATTGTCACCGGGGGCTGCAGTGGGCTGCACCCTGCAGGGCACACGGCGGGGAGGAGGCTGGAGGACAGCCCTCCCCGCAGGAAGGGACGGGATCCCACCCGTGTGACGGAAGGGACGGTCCCACCCAGCAGCGCCAGGGCAGCAAAGGACAAAGTCGCACCCGCAGCTGGCAGCATGGGCTCAGACAGCCCGACACCGCTGTGGGTTATCGTCCCCCTGAAAACAGATAAAAAAATTCTTTAGAGAATTAACTATAGTCCCAAACAAGTCACGCTCAGTAAGACAGGAGGAATTTAAAAAACACAGAATTTTTTCCTTTCTGAGATTGGTAAAGGAACAGAAGCATCACCAACGCTGGCAGCCGCGGGTATAAACACAGGCCACCGGGGCCGGCGGACGGGCCACCGTGAAGAACACCGAGCAAACCCCTGCTGGACTGGTTTTACCGTTCCCTAACATCAGGCCGGGGAGGTATTTATGAACCCTTTTGCAGGGCATTCAAGCTAATTCCCAGAAAATCACGTGCCCGCGCAGTGAGTTCAGGATTAGGAAACCTGCCAATGTTTTCTCGAGAAGAGCTGCGGCCGCCGCGCAGCGCTAACAGCGAGCTCAAAGTCTGCCTCCTGGGTCTGCTGCCAGATCCTCACCCAACTGCGTCTCCTTGAGCCTCTGGTCCCCTCTTCCCAGCTGTGTGTGTCAAACTGTGCTCTGAGGCTCGAGGAGTCTAAAGCAACTTCAGACAGGGGCAGAGGGCAGACACCAGTTACAGAACCACGTTATAAAACTTTTGGAGATGCTCAGAAATTAGTGCTCGTGTAACAAGCGCACGACAAGAGCCTCTCTGCTGCAAGAGTAAGTCAGCAGTCATCAGGCCCGAAAGGCTAATTTAATTTATCTGTAAAAAAAAAAAAGAGCAAAAATGTCACAGACATTTCCAGCCCCTTGGGACAAGCAGTCGTGATCCATTCCCACCTCCTTCAGCCGCAGACACAAGGGTGTGAGTCACAGCAGCCACCCCACAGGGCAGCACCTCTGTCCGGGTCCCACAGCCCGTTCCTCAGCCCTTTTCTTCCCCGGGACGAACGCTTGCAGCGCTCAGAAACCCAACCCTGCCCGTGGAGCCTGTGCTCGGGTGTCGTGTTTAACAGACCCCACGCAGACGCCCGCAGGGACAGCCCTGCAGCGACGGGGACAGCTCCTGGCCGTTAGGGTTCTCATCCGAACAAGGTTGGCTCTTTACACAGCCTGCCTCTTCCCACCGTCCGCTGCTGGGCGCCTGGCTAAGGGCAAGAAGCACTGATTAGCTGTCTTCAGGGGAAAAAAAAAAAAATAAATCACGCCTAGAGGGCAAGGCAGGCGAGAGCTACCCCAAAAAGTCTCGCTGCAAATTTCTGTAGGAGACAGCACCTTATTTAGACAATCTGAAAAATGTTACAGAGGGACACCCTGGCTGGGAATTAGCATAATGGGCGTCTACACCGTGCTTACCTAACAGGAGAAGAATCCCGTCCGTCAGTAAGTCTAGACTGTGGTGTTGAGTCCAGAGGAATCTCCCAGCCAGAAATAACACCCGGCGCGGGGCAGGGTGCTGCCATCTGCCGACACCCACCGCCGGGCCGGCCGGGACCGCGCTCTGTCGGCATCTCGACACCCAAGGGCTCTGCAGAGCCAGGCTCAGCGCTCGGGGCTGCGGGAACAGCCATCCTCCCTCCTCGCAAAGCCTGCGGTGTCCCTCCCGAGTGCTCCGGGAAGGACTCGTGTCCCCTGCAGCGCTGGCTGGACCGCAGTTAGCCGCGGCTGCAATTAAAGCGATGGCAGCGTGACAGTCTATTTTATTTTAACGTATACACACGATTTCATATCAAAAGGCCACAGCAGCACAGCAGCTTTCACGTTTCACACAGTCCCGAGCCGTACAGCGGTTTAACAGAGACCTCTGCAGCTCAGAGCTGTTCACTGCAAGCAGCTCCTCTAGATGAGCTTTTCCCACCCAACTGGGTTCCAGAAGACACCCGAAAGGCGCAAAGCCGCGCTCAGCCACCACCGCCTCCCCCGAAAGCCTCGCTGCAACGCACACGGGGACACAGAACCGCTGGCTGTGGGCTCAGATCTCAGCCGCGGCAGAACAGCCGCCGGCCGCCCGCTGCCCACCTTCGCCTGCCCCAAGCAGCGCCAGCCCGACCCGCTCCTCCCCAAAACCCCCGCGGGGACGTCGAACACCTCCTGGGAACGGGGGCTTGAAACAGGCGCCCAGCCTCCTGCCCCTGCAGCGGGAGCTGCGCTGAAACCCAGCACCCTCGATCCGCGAGAACCATCCCCGGGACCACGGAGCGTGGAGCCCAGCTCGGGGTTTGTCACCTCGCCAAGCTCCTCACCCTGCTGGCACCTCACACGTGGGACAGGAAGATGGGATTTCCCTACAGGACTGCTGCTGCACGGAGGGAAATCTGAGGCTCCGCACTCGTGCCGAATGTCACACTGTGACCACCGAGGTGACCAGAGAAAGGCGACGCCGTGGACCGCAGCCGCGTCCTCCTGGGGAACACTCAGCCATTGTGCGTTCCAAGCGGCAACAGACATCCCTTCTTTAAAGCCTACTGAAAAGATTGCCAAGGGTTTCACAGAAGCAGCTGCCAGCATCTGGCGAGCAGCGGGGCACGGAGGGACACAGGGGCTGTGGTTAGACACAACCGCACCGGCGCCGCAGACCCACCATCCCGACGGCACGCGGGGTCTGAGACCTCGGAAGAAAAAAGATACGTGAAGACGAGGTGATGTGAAAACCTGCAGAAGCTATTTCGGAAAAAGAAAGAGTGGAAATGCTGTTTCTAGGAAGCCGGAGCAGACCAAGCGCCATGCTGGACCTCACCATCGTTTCCGTCAGGCACACCGGAGCTGACCCGTCCGCCGCGGTCAGCCAGGCTGGCAGAAGGTGAACCACAGCCATCGCTCCCATTTAAATCAGATTTAAATATTGTATTTGGGGGCACGCAGGGAAAACATCAACAAGATGGACAAGCTGGTTGGTCTAAAGCACGAGCAACGCTACCGATTTATTCTGTGCTCTGAGATCACACAGGGCTCTAGGGGCAATTTAAACCAGCACAGCCCACGTTTCACTTATTTCTTCTGTAGAAATACGGCTTCACGAGGCTTTAATCACCACGCTGCTTCATCAGCTGGAGATTGCTAATTACAGGATTTGTTAGGCAGCGCTACCAGACAGTGCTTTACTGGAACTCACGATTTAACAGTTTAACGGAGTACGAGGTGATCTGCAAGAGCTGTTCTCACCAGTCACTATGGTGGTCACCTAATTCCAGAAAGCTCCAGTGGGATCAGTGTGAAGCCAAAGAGCAGAGGAAAGGGGACAGGACAGGAGGCACACACCACCTCCCGTCCCCTGGGGAATCTCTGCCACCACCACCCTGCTCCGAGGGCAGGGGAAGGCAGGACACTCGCAGCACCTAATGCTCCAGCACCGAGCAGGAACGCTGTCACACAGCACCACAAAGCCACCGCTCGCAGCACCTCCTGTTCCTGTGCTGCTGGTGAACACGTACGTCTGTTCCCGCAAAGCCTGGACACAAAAGGAACCGGCGCTTCCCCAGCCAGAGCTGCTGCTCCCCCTGGCTCCCACCGGGAACACAGGCTCCTCCGCACACCTCGCGCCTTCTGACTAAGAGGACACGTCCCCCTCGGCATCTGTACATCTTCTTCCCTAA